>BQNB010001714.1:9092-134885 GCA_026074375.1 Tanacetum coccineum
ATGAATGGTTTCTCCTTTGATTTGGCAAAAGTGTTCAAATTCATCGTATAATTGAGATTCCCGGTCATCCTTTGTCAACTCAGAACCATGAACAACGGGGTATGTTTGAATTAACTGATAGAGAACGAAAGATTGATGAACAAATGAGAATAATTATCTCTGACCGAAATAGAAAAGAAACTTCTTTCACAATTGCAACTTCGTTCTACCCTTAACCATCATAAGATAGTGAGGGAATAAGTGATCATTTTGAAAAAGGATTTTAAACAAAAAGTAGACAAATTCCTTAAAGAGTTTTTAGACATAAAAAGGCTAAAAGAAAAGGTTGAAGATAGATTATACAAACAAGATCAGTCTGTTCAAACGGTTCACATGTTACGTAAACCAAAATCGTTTTATGATGAAAAGAACAAGGTAGCAATAGGCTCCAAAAATCCCTTATATCTCACTCGTGCAAAGCAAGCTCAGTCTGCTCTCTATAATGGTCATGTACTTGTCACGACCAATCATACACCCACTGTTGTACATGACTCAGAGGATACTCGTGAGATAGCTGAGATAACTAGGAAAAAGCAAGTTACTTTTAGTGATAAACCATGAACTTCATCTAGCAACACACATAAACACGAAGTGCACCAGAAAGTTCAATAGACTAATATCCCTATGATTCCTTCTATAGGAGTAAACACTTCCACTGAAGCAAGTGGATCAAAGCCTAGAAGCAATACAAAGAAAAATAGGATCCTGCCTGCTAAGAGTGAGAATAAGAAGAAAGTAGAAGACCACCCTAGGACAAATAAGTCAGTATGGACAAAAGTGAATCGGGTTGATTCTAGCATTAGCTCTAAGCGTGTTGTAATTAATTCGAATTCTGAATCTGTGTGCAAAACTTGTAACAAATGTTTAAACTCTGCAAGTCATGAAATGTGTGTTGTTAATATCTTGAATTCTGTGAATGCTACCCCCACTGTTAAAATTGTCTTGAATAAAGGGAAGCAGATCTGGAAACCAAAAGGCAAACTGTCTAATAACAGTTTGAACAAGACCAAGCAGGTTTGGAAAGCAACGGGTAAAATATTTACTAATGTTGGTTATCAATGGAGACCCACAGGAAAGAAATTTGCCTTAGGAGAACTGTGCCCTTTAACTAGGCTTCCTGTGACATGTACTACTATTTCAGCTAACCAACAGGACCCCAACACAAATTGGGGATCCGAAATTCCAAACCCTCCAAATTCGACTTTTTTCAAATGCAGGTGGTACAGATCATCTTATGGTATTTAGACTCAGGCTGTTCAAAACATATGATGGGGAATCGCTCAAGGCTCAAGAACTTTGTGAAAAAGTTCATCAAGACGGGAATAATCATGTTGGTGCCATTATGGGTTATGGTGATTACATGATTGGTGACAGTGTGGTTTCTAGGGCATATTATGTGGAAGGCCTTGGACACAATCTTTTTTTTTCTGTAGGGCAATTTTATGATTCAGATCTTGAAGTGGCCTTTAGAAAACATTCGTGCTTTGTTCGTAATATGGATGGTGTGGTGATACTAGCCTTTTTGCATATATATAAATATAATACGTAAGGATAATATGATTCAATTGTAGTATACGTATTCCGAAAGATTTAAATCAATTACTTTTGTCCAAAGTAATATCAAAAATCCCTCGGGTCGTTTCCCAGCGAAGCGTGAATTCAAAATCGAATGACGAATTGATAATCGATGCTTGAATATGACAAGATTATGATTGGTTTTTCTATTACTACAATTAAATATGCAAAAACGATTAAAGAAAACCTAAAAACGAAAGCTAAAATGATTTAAAACTAAAACGGGTACGGAAAACGAGGGTCAAAAACCTAAATTACACAATTCTAACCCTAAAGTGAATTTTTTACTTTAAATGGGTTCTAAGTGACAAAAAGCGAAGTTTAAAAAAACTAGATCGAAAACGGAGTTAGTTAAGACCACAAACGAGTCAAAACAAAAACGGGAACGAATCCCGTTCTTTAAAAAGTGAAACTTTGCAAAAATGACCCTACAAATGTAAATTTATTTTTCCTAGAAAATGTACAATAAAAGAAAATTTTAAAAAAAAGATTTGTATTTTTCTGATTATTATTTTATTTATTATGAATTAATTACAGATTTAATCTAAATTAATTATAAAAAATATTAAACGATTATGAAAAATTCTGAAAAACTCAGGGAAATTAAATTACACTACAAGGAATCTAAGAAAAATGTAAAGTTGGAAAAACAGCTTATTAATAAGCTGTTATAAAGCCCAAAAAGGCTGATGGCTTATTGGGCTAAAAAGCCTTAAATACCAAAGCACCCAAGAGTCTTACAGAAAAGACCCAAGGGCGCAATGGTAAGAGTGTGTGTGTTTAAGAGAGAGGTCGCAGGTTCGAGTCCTGGGCCTCTCTTTTTTAACATGCTACAGTAATTATTTTTTAAACTTTTTGCATAAATTTAACAAGAACATGAAAGTAATCATTTTTCTCAACTACAACTATTCATGAATCCTTCAAAATAAGCTGGAAAAGCTTAATGAAAAACGGACAGAAAGCTTAAAATGACTAAGGGCACAAATGGCTTATTCTTTTTGGCTTTTTAAGCACAATTAAGCAAAGGAAAAAGGGAAATAAGCATGCACAAATACTGACTACATCTAATTAACAATGATGAACAAGAAAAAGCTAGGAAGGGCAACAAAATAAGCCAAAAATCACAACACTTTATAGCTATGCTGAAACAGCATAGCTATAATGTTCAATTTGGAGCTTTTTGATAGCTTAAAATAAGAACTTATACAAATAGCCAGGATACTAAATCAAGCACACACAAACTACAACTACTAAACATCACTTAGGATCAAAGAACTAGCCATTTGAAAGATTAAAAAGCCAAGAAATGGTGAGACAAAAGCTAGGACAACAACTTTCTTTTACAACTTAGCAACTAGGATTTTTATAACAACAACTCAAAACTACATGTAGGCAATTAGGACATTGACCAACTGATTATACCTCTCAAAATAATCACAAAGACAACATTAAAAAGCAGAAATCAAGATTCCAACAGTAACAACAAAATTTGAGAGCAAGGCAAACACAGAAACTCATAAACATAGACTTCAAGCTGGAATTTGCAATTTTAAACCTACAAACTTCAATCCAAATGACATTATGACTGGTTTAACCCAAGACAAAAGTGACCCAATCAGTTTTTCACCAAAAGACCCATTTTGACATTCAAAATCAAACACATCCAAACACCCCTTTTAGCATACATCAGTAAGTTTTGACTTGAAACCAAAGATTTTAAGACACAAAACTTGCATACCAGACAACATAAATCTCAAATTACATCTAAATAACATGATTAAACCAAGAAAGCAATAAGAAAAGCAACAAGCAAATAGATTTTGGGATTTTTCATAAATTGCAAGAAAACATGAGAAGAAGATTTTTAACTAAATAACCTACCCTTTTTAAATCTCAAGAAGCAATAACAAGTTATTATTAGCAAATAAGAACACGTAGAACACACAAATAAGCATTAGAAAAGCTATAAGCTAAAATGACAAAATATTAAAAAGAAAGCATATCTTAGTCCATAGCTTTTTGTTGATGAACTAAACCTAACCCACTAATCCTATTGCCTTCCAAAGGCTCTAAAAACCATTTCTCAGCAACTCACAATACCGAATAAACCAATAAGCCACTATCAAACACTACCACAGTCACTTTCATATACTAAATCCAACTTCCATGAAACTTTTTCCAAGCCTTCACAAACCACAATATCAACACTGCAGCTTCCAAGTTTGAGTTTGAGTGAGATTTGGAGGAGCTTTAGGCTCATAAGCTAATGATGAGCTTATGGGTCAAAGCTGTTAGCCTATTGACTTTGAAAAAAAAACAGTTTGCTATGATTTTAAAGTAAGAACTTGAGACAAATGATTGACAATAAGTAAATAAAACTTGGAATTAAAACTTAAGAACAATTTTCATTAAACAAAAGTCGAATTACATGATTTAAGAAAAATACAAGGAATTTAGATTTTAGCTAAAAATAAAAACTAGACTACACTCCCCTTATCCTTCTCTGTCTTCTTTTCTTTATATAAGCAGCTAGTCTTGTGTTTCTTGTGTTTGTTGAGTGAGAGAGCTCAAAGCATCAATCTTGACCATCAAATCGCCTTGGAGCCCAAGTCCTTTAATCCTGCCCATTCAATGCCCAAATTGTAGGTCTGGATTGCCAACATGGCATAAGGGGGTTTAGTGGAGAGGGGTTAAGGGTTTAATCCCCTGTGTAAGTATGTGAGATTGAGTGTTTTGTGGAGAGTGAAGAGGGTCACAAGCTTTGGGTTTTGGTTATGGCGGGAAAGGGTTTAAGGTTTAACTGGGTAAAAAGGTGCAAGGGTGAAGTGTTTTGGGGATTGGCACATTTGGCCCTCCAAAGTGTATTAGTGAATTGCAGGTCCAGTCCTTTGTGGTAATAATCTTTGAAAGATTGGCAGTTTCAGCCCCTCAAGTCACATATGGCTATTACATGCATGGTCCTTATGGTAATACAACTTTAGGGGTTTGGCAGAATCAACCCCTAAAGTTATATTTCACTTAAATAGCATTTCCACCCCTTATAGTTTTCATCCTAGATTTACAACTTTAGGATTTGGCAATTTTGGTCCCTTAAGTTGCATTTTCCTGATTCAGCTTCTCGGAGTTGACTTTGACTTGACTTTGTCGGGGTTGACTTTGGCTTTGGCTTTGACTTCTTTTCACGCTCTTTTCATTCTCGTGCTCGGTTTTGTCTTTTTAGCTTTGTTTTTGTCCTTTTCTTGAATATCCGTTTCCTACACAATACAAATGCAAAATATACAAATACAATGTATTTTTGGTATGCTTTTTAGTCATTTAAGTCCGTTTTTAATGGAAAATGGTATGTGTAATTAAGCACATACCAAAATCCCCCATACTAAGATATTGTCGTGTCCTCACGCAATGTTATGAAGTAAACACTTAAGAAAACCAAGAATCTCAATCCACCTCGACTAATAACCTCGAAAGTAGCTAAGTGTTTGCCAAGGGGAACCAAGGAATCAATAGCTTCGACAAGTCCCGTTTTCACCATTTTTTATATTTACACTAACTATCCCTAATTTTTTTTGGATTTCCCATGACCTGAATTATGAATTAGAGCCATATCACCGGTATGTTGGTAACATAATTCTAAATTTTCTTAATTTTTATCATGGCCTTCATTTCCATGATCTTCACCGCAATGTGTAAAAAGAAAATAAGTAAAAGTAGGTAATATAATGGGGTAAAAAAGAGATGTTATTGTTCAGTTTTGGTTGCAGACCTTTTTAGAGATGAAAAAGTGTTTTTGCTGAAATTAGGAAAATAAACCGTCCATATTCATATGTGATTTTAAAAATTTTGGCTGCAATTTGGCTCCAAATTTTTAAATTTTTAAAAGTTAAAATTTTTGCTGAAATTAGGAAAATAAACCGTCCATATTCATATGTGATTTTAAAAGTTAAAATTTTTGAATTATTGATAATTTGACATTGATTATTTAAATTTGGCGCTCAATTGAAAGATTGAAATCCTTTTATTCATAAAAAAGAATGTGGACTTAAATTTTATTAACAATTTAAATTTATTATAAAAAATAAAAATTTTAGTGAAGTAATTAAACATATTAAAAGAAGTGGACACTCCTTACGAAGTTTATACTCATCCATATAGTCATAATACCAATTGATTCTACCAAAACATCTATCTAATACAAAATTTAAAAAATTTAAATTTAAATTAAAAATTTAGAAAATTTAGAAATACGTTACCAACATACCGAACCGAACCGCCCCGTGAACACCCCTAATATGACCCATATGATGTCAAATACCCATTAATGAATGTGGACTATATGATAATCCTAATATGCACAGACCCATGACCATCGAATTAAAGCCATCCAATCACTCAGTCATGCAAGGGTATCAGACAATTACAATATATAGCCACTACAAACCCCAATGCGGCATGACCCATGTTAATTACCCCATTGTCACCAGTTATGGGATGTGTCGTACATTAGCACATCAAGCAAACTACAACCCAATTATAATGACCCATATGATGTCAAATACAGAATGATGACCAATGATATCCTAATGCATATGACCCATGATCGACCAATATGAATTAGTCAAAATCACCGTCCCATGTATGGTACCATTAAAATATAAGCCACTACACCATGTTAATTAACCATTGTCACTAGTCATTGAATGTGTCGTAACAGAGGTCTACCGATACTCACCGTATTAATCCCTCTTAGAACATTAACAAGCTTACAGGCAGGTCGGATCGCACCGACAATCGATTTCATGATTTTTTAACCTTTGCAACTATTACGTTAAATTTTTGTGGTTAAGACAATTAAAAAAACTTTATTCACAACTATTATCGTGCTAAAAGTATTTTCCCGATAATCCCGCCTAGAATGATACAAAAGATACCGGGAAGGTCGACCGCCCGTCTTAACGATGTCAGATTATTTGCAACCTTTTCTATAATATCTTTGCTAAAGTTATTTTCCCTCCGAATTTTTGTGAAATATTTTTGTAAAATTCATGAAAATGAATTCCCCCCAATAATTTCATGAATCATATTCCCCTAGAAACAACTCCTCCTATCACCCGCCACAACTCCCTCTCATCTCACCACAAATCCTGTCACCACCACAACTCTCATCACGTCACTCTCTCATCGATCGCTGTCACTCTCCCATCATAGACCCACCACTCTCGTCACCACTAGTAAGTATATGTTTCCTTTGTACAAACGTTCTAAAAAAACCGGTTTTATGATTCTGTTAATTGAAAATGTCTTGATTATGCTGTATTGAACATTTGTTTTTGAGATTGCTTCTTGTAAATTATGTCAAATTATCTTGGTAAAATTAGCTATTAAATTGTTAAATATATATAAGTAGCCTGTTAAGCCTATTACCACATTAACATGGACCCCCCCCCTCCAGAATTGGGACTAAATGAATAAGGTTCATGGATGGGTGATAAGTTAAAAGGGGAATGGAATGGTTGAAAAATCTATAAATTAGCCTTAACCAACTATCTTAATTGAAAAAATAAAATGTTAATTTACGAGAATACGATCTTTATTTATGATTTATATGATTTTCTTTCACCGTGACCTTTAACTAACGATGTGGATTACCTGCAATGACACATTATAAACATGGACAAGTCTTGGATGGAAACTAATAGGACCAACAAATCTTATGTTGATGGAGTAGCAGCGTTTATTGATTATGCAGTACACAACTTGCAGAAGCGGGGAACGTTTCGACCCACGAGTTAATAAAAAAACAGATTTACATTCCAGTCTGTGTACCAAAATTTTAAACCACATAGAGCATAAAGTAGAGGAAGTGCAGTACCATTTATACAGACATGGGATTGATATAAGCTACACAAAGTGGACTAAACATGGAGAAGAGGATGAGCCATCAATAAGTGCCCCAAAACCTGTTAATGCTACAACAGAGTTTGTTGACGACACGGAAGTTACTATATTTCCAACAGATGGCCCAACAACAGTAGAAATGGTTAATGCTACAAAAAACCATTATTGATTTGGATGACCATTCAAGTTACAAGAACTATTATTAGACCTCAGAGAACCTCTATACGAAGATGTCCTCGTGACTTCACAAAGTGTCCCGCAATAGTTTAAACTACTGCAACTTGAAGGGTAAATTACAGCTTCTGATAATTCTTCACTGAATTACAAGGCTTGATCAAAAAATATGCTACCTACTGGTAACCGAAATGGTGGAAAAAGTCCAAAGTGGTGGTATAGGTTTAGGGATTACCAGGTTTAGTCCTTGAGACATATATGAGTGATTTCAAACTTAGTCCATGTGTGATATGAAAGAATTTGTAGACTTGGCTTTAATAGTCCCTTAATGTGTATTGTTAAGTTGCAAGAAAAGTCCCTGTGGGATATAATAGCATTAGGTTAAAAGGGTTAACAAGTTAGGTTTTGGGCCGGTTTAATGTATATAAAGGGGTTTTGGGCCGTGTAGTGTTTAAAAGAAAATGGGCCCAAATTAGTCTTCAATAATATACTAATGGGCTTACCCAGCCCAGTAGATAGGTTCGGGTGGGCCCATTAAGTATTCTTCGGTTTACGGCTTCGGGTTTGACCATTGACTTTGACGGGTTGACTTTGATTGACTTTTTGACTTGATTTTGCTCTTTCTGTTCTCGTGCTCGTTTCTTGTTGTTTTGGCTTTGATTTTGTCCTTTTCTTGATTATCCGTTACCTGCACAATATGAGTGAAAACATACAAATACAATGTATTTTTGGGTACGTTTTTGGTCATTTAAGTCCGGTTTCGATAGAAAACGGTATGTGTAATTAAGCACATACCAATCTACATACCTTATTCGAGACAGGGGTTGATACGTATGATGCTTCCATAAAAGATAACTTTAATCTACGTGTCGTTATGTTATGGACAATAAATGATTACCCTGCACTTGGTACATTTTGTGGCTGCCAGTGCAGTGGATTCAAAGGTTGTGTAGTATGTGGGAAAGATACAAACTGTGTTAGACTTTCTGCCTCATCCAAGCAAAGTTATGTTGGTCACAGACGATATCTACCATATAACCATCCGTTCAGAAAGCAAAAGAAGGCATTTAATGGACAACAAGAATTTCTCCAGGCTCTAATTCCAATGACCGGGGAACAAATATACAACGAGGTAAAACATATTGAAAATAAGTAGGGAAAAGGAAAATGAACAAACAATAATGCATCAAAAAACCAAGAAGATACGAGAGGCAGAGGTGGTAAGATTCAAAAGCAGAAAAGAAACACAACAGAAGAAGAGGGTAGTTCAAGCCAAGTAAACGGACAAAACGGTGTGTATTAGAAGAAATTCAACATTTGGTATCGAAAACTTAAGTATTAGAGGCATAATCCTGTTCCACATTGTATTGATTTTATGCATGTAGAAAAGAATGTTGCTGAGAGTATAGTCGGAACTCTGCTACATGTTCCGGGAAAGACGAAAGATGGATTGAATGCTCGATTGGATCTGGCTGAGTTGGGGGTAAAACCAGAGTTGTTTGCTATGCAAGATGAAGACAAAACAACACTACCTCCAGCAGGTTACACATTAACGAATGCTGAAAAAGACATCTTTTGTGAAACGTTACACAACATCAAGGTACCAGAAGGCTATTGTTCAAATTTCTCTAGTTTGGTCAACCTAAAGGATAGGAAGCTCATTGGCCTTAAATCGCATGACTATCACATGCTAATGCAAGAGTTTTTGCCCATTGCAATACGTTCAATCATGCACCCACCCACACGATATGCTATTATCAGGTTTTGCTTTTTCTTTAAATCGATATGTAGCAAAGAAATCATATTGCAAGAACTAGATAAGATGCAAGCAGAACTGGTAGTGACACTGTGCCTACTCGAGAAGTTCTTTCCTCTGTCATTTTTTGATATTATGATACATTTGACTGTGCACCTAACTAGGGAGGTAAAATTATGTGGTCCCATATGCTTTCGGTGGATGTATCCCTTCGAAAGATGTATGAAGGTTATTAAAGGACACGTGCGAAACAGAAATAAACCAGAGGGATGCATTGCTGAGGAGACTATTGCGGAAGAAACAATAGAGTTTTTTAGCGAATATCATAAATCCATGGAAACTATTGGTATCCCACCTGATAAACATGAAACTTATGAAAATGAGGAAGGAAAGCCATTGTCGGCCGGCAAATCAAGTGAAGTTTCTGCGGAACTCTTTCAGAAAGCACATTTGTATGTAATACAGAATACAGATGAAATTGTACCGTATATCGAGTAAGTATTACTAACACATGTCTATTTCGTTACTTAAAATGTTCTATCAAATATAATAATCAAAGACATTGTTTCAGGCGACACAAGCAAGTTTTGAAAACAGAAAACCCGGGTAAACGAATAGCATTTCTGGAGAATGAGCACAGTAAATCTTTTGCTAAGTGGTTACGCGAAGAGGTAATTAATCGTATGTTATTTATAATTGTTTGTTTGTTGTTCCTTAAATTTGAAGCTAATATATACGTGTAATGAAATTCAGGTGGAGAGAGAGTTAGCGATCGACAAAGAAAGTGTATCAGAAACTGTAAGGTGGATATCATATGGACCACGCGCCACCGTAGTGAAATACGATGCATATAACATCAATGGGTATACCTTTCGTACGAAATGTCATGATGGCAAAGTTTACCAGAACAGTGGGGTTAGTGTTGAGGCAATCGATCTGCACATATCTAAAGAAGTTGCAACCACAAGACAAGCATACTATTATGGTGTTTTACAAGAGATATGGGTACTAGATTACCGTTTCAGGCAAATTCCTCTTTTCAAATGTGATTGGGTTAATCACAAATCTGGTGGTGTGAAACGCGATAAACTTGGGTATACATTGGTCGACCTGAATAATTTAGGCCACAAGGTTGATCCGTTCGTATTAGCCTCACAAGCACTACAAGTGTTTTATGTGAAAGACCCGGTAGATAAAAAATTGTCTATTGTCTTTAAGACACCTCCCAAGAATTACAAAGATACGTATGACGAAGTCGATGAGGAATTTAGTACCGTCATTCACCATCGCAATGATAACGTATTGCCTCTTGTAGATCAACGTGACTTGGCGTAATGAATCACGAAATGACTACTATCGAACCGACTATGGAGGTGTTGTTATATGAAAATCTAAGTGAACCATGTCATGCTCAAGTTGTCACACTCTACCTTTATCATATTTCACCTGTTCTTTTAAAGCATATAGACATTCAACTTTTAGTACTTGTTTAAGGATTTATGTTTGTATTGTATAGAACCTTTTTAAGCTTTTATTTTGCTGCAAATACTCTTGTGAAGGATTTGACCAGGACAATATCGTGGTGTTTTCCAGGCCATGTTTGCTGAAATGGTGTGGTTTAGTGTTAATAATGTTCAATATTGAGCTGTGAATAAGGTTATGATTAAATGATGAAAGAATGTAATGGAAGTTTTGTCTGGATAATCCTAATTAATGAAAGTATGATATTTATTAACAGTTCAGGTGTTGTTTTAGGTCTAATAATGTTTAATTTCTGTCTCTTGAATTAAGGTTAATGATAAGTATAGTCATGAAAATTTTTGCTGTATAATCGGAAATTGACAGTTATGAAGTTAAAACTGAGTTTTATAACAATCATACTGCTTAGGTTAAACTTTAATACGGCTAAGTAAGATAAAACTTCTAAGCTAAGAACGAACTCATACATTAATTATGATAACACACAATTAATTCATTTCCACATACCACCGAGCCAAAGCTAACCCCTCTACCCCCTTAAACTCTTCCACCCATTCATAACACACATTATGTTCAAAAAAAATCATAACACACTTTAATTCATTTCACCCACCAAAATCGTTAAGCTACAATAATACCTAACATTTTTTCATAAACCCTAATTTCAAACATGGCAAATCAGAACGGTAACTTTATTATCTTCTTTTTTTCCTTATTTCCTTTTTTGCTTATTTTTTTAGCTTCTTTGCTAATGTGTGTCATTTATATGTTTTTTTTTCAAGCTTAACTGTTCATATGTGTTGCTGTGTGTTGCTTATCTACTCATGTTTCTTAGAACAAATACATTTTCGAATCCCCTTATATTCTTAAACACATATAAGCCAGTTTAAGAGTGTTTGGATTAAAAAATTAGACCCATATCAAATAGCCACATTATGAAGCATTGTTTGGGTAGATTCATTGTGAAAACCAAATAACTGGAATTTGATTCTTCTAAAAGATATTAAGGATAGTAAGCAACCCATTTCCTGCCATACTCTTAATAGCACTTCTCGATCAAATTAGCACTTCTGAGGAGATAATGATTAAGGAACTCTCCAAACCACCTAAGAGTATGCTCAAAATGTACCACTATTTTTCCAGATGAGTATAAGGACAAAGGCAGGTTTGGTGATTCAAAATCAGGATGTAATAGAGTGATGATAAAACCTTCTTGGAAAGACATTAAAAAGGCTAAAGCATGTATGTTTGGCTAAAGCATCAAGAGCATATGAGGCAGATCTTATAAGGCTAAAGTTAGAATCTGAGGGGTCTAAGGCTAAGCTACAAGCATCACTTGAAAAAACACTCATTGTCAAAAGCCTTGTACCAATAACAAACTAATGTTACTTTGGCTTGCAAATGCTAAAACCAAGGATTCCTCTTAAAGGCAGAGACCTTTGGAGTGAAGATTACAATGACCTTATGCTGACTTTTGATGAAGAGAAAGATAGGGAAGAGGAATCTTAGAAGTGGAATAGTGATGTTTAAATCTACTTTATGATGTAATGTATTTTTGCCTTATGTAAAGGGTATAGATGTTTTTAAACTATATAAACGATATGCCTATAAACAATAATTTTATTATGTTAGAATGATAAGTATATTGGTATAATGAATAATGATGTTATCTTCTATATTGTGTAAATCTGCTAATTTTGATTGACTAATGGTGTTTTGGTTAGGATATTATCTGCTTATACTTAATTTTCTTTTGCAGAAATAATTGACATTAGCTCAGACAGCTCAGATGACAGGAGATGGGCAGCAAAAAAAGCAAGTGCTCCAGTATTTTATGGGCCATCAACACAAGGATTGCTAGATGCTTATGGATATGGCACAATTGAGGAATATCTAGAATGGAACTACTTTCCAAGCACAGACAATGAAAGCACAAACATGGAAACCACAGACAAGGGAAACACAGACAAGGATTGCATTGATGACTCTAACTCTGCAATGTCTAAAGGTAAATATGTACCAGTTTGCAAGAAAAACAATCCAAACGTGTATAGCCATGTACCAGTCACAGGATGTGTGCTGGGACTAGCAAGTGTTACTACATGGGATGAAATTGAAAAGAAAATGGGAGCCAGGAAAACAAAAACTTATGCAGATAAGGCAAATAGGGAAAAGTAAAGGTGTTCATGTGGAAGCTGATCATGATTATAACTGTTTTTGATGTTAGCTTTTGTTTTTTTGTTTTGTTTAGGAATCAAACATTATGGTGACATTATATAATGGTGTAAAATCATGTACTAATTTTGGTGAGAAAACTGTGAAGATATATATTGATGAAACAACTTATGAAGATACATACTGTCAAGATCATAGACATGCCCATGATCTTTTGAGAAAGACAAATACAACAATAGAATACAAAAAGCAATTCTTCACAGTACACCCACAACAACTACATTTCCCATTCTTTGCTGTCAAAGACATATTAGCCCAGAATAGACTAAAATGACCAGATAACAAAAACAGGCCTCATTGTTGAGAAACACTATATCAAGGATTACATTTCCCCTATGAAGGTGTTACAACATGACTGCCCTGCAGCTCCATCCTCACAGACAGTCACCTATAACAGCATCCATAGCAGGCATCATCATTGATAAGAGCTTGTTATCACTAGTAGAAGGCTACATTTCCACTTATAAAGACCTACTTGTAACCCTCTTGTTGCTCACATCCACACAAGAAGGCACAAGTAACACATCTACAAATGGCATCACCCACAATACTAGTAACCAACCATCTGTATTTTGTGTGACAAGGTAAACTTGATGATTGACAAGGTAAATATCAAGTTTAGGTGGGGATTGTTGGGATTTAAAAGGCTTCATATTGGTTTTCTAGTTTCTGCTGTTGATTCAGAGTTACTAATGCAGTTAAAGATTATGCTCTAGTGAAGGTTTTTTGCTCTGCTAAAAGTTATGAAGAATTTTACTCTAAGTAGTTAGTTTGTTAGAGTAAATAATTAGTACTGTCTTTTGTAAGTACTACTGTGAGTATAATAGTCCTGTTTTGTTAAGTTTAGTGGGCTGTTTAGTATAAATTAGATCAAAGCATATGTGTTTAATAACTAATTAATCATCCCTAATCTAAACAGATACTACTATGGTTTAGTGTGCCATATATTAACATTTTTGTCACACTGTTCAAGTGTGTGACATATAGTCACATAAATATCTGACTGTGTTGTCATTTAAAAAACAGCATGTGTGACGAAATCCCAGATTTGTACTAACAATGAAGCTTAAACTTCTATACTAGAACGGAAATGCATTACATTAACAAATAGGTTGCTATGGAAAGATGGTAACCTGCTTGACATCTGATAAAGGGAGTTCGTCGGTTACTGATTCTTGTGCGTGTGGGTGGTAAAATCCTTTTATATTTTCATGTTATGAATCATATTGGGTGGCGGGGGAGGTTGTATCTCATCTTCTGGTATTATCTAGTTTCATATACATACTAAGAAAGTAAAAGCTTATTTTTGAGTGGGAACCCCCTAAAAAAAAAAAATGTTCATAAAGTGTAGACCATATAATCTTTAAAGTACAAAATGTCTATTTTTATGAGACTATTGATCATCCAAATGTCCACATGGAATTAGTGATGATATTTGATGTGACATTTGTTAATAATTAGCCACACAAATGCTATGATTTTCTGTTTTGGTGTTATTTTAGTCACATAACAACTAAGCATAAAAGAAGCTGGACCAAAAGTTGTTAAATTAAGAGTTTTGACCATATGGTATCGTTAAAAAACTATTGAAGAGATAATGTGTATTTTTGTTTGTGACATTAGGATGATCGCATTCGACCACAAGACTTTAGAAGTATAGTTGTGACCTTATGTAATATTTAGCCACATAAAGCATGTTTTGTTTTTGGGTTATTTAGTCACATACAACTAAAGCATAAGTGACCGAAAGTGTTGAATAATTGTGACCATAATGCTATATAAAAGTGAAAAAAATTTATTTTTTGTGGACGTAATTGTTTATTCCATGGCCAATGAAATTTATGTTTGTGTGGCCATTTGTAATATTTAGTCCAACAAAGCATGTTTATTTGGTGAGTTTAGGTCACATATAATTAAGCATAAATGTCGCCAAAAGTGTTAATCAATGTGACTATATGGTGGTTTAATTGAAGAATGTTTAATGTTGTGTGACTATTTGATCATCCAATGGTCATAATAAATTTTATGTTAAGTGTGGCCTTTTGTAATAATTAGTTACACACAGCATGTTTTTTTTGGTATTTAGTCACATAAATTAAGCATAAAGTAGCAAAAGTGTTAATAATTGTGACCATCTGGTGTTTAATTGAAGAAATTGTGTATTTTGTGTGACTATTGCTCATCCTACAGGCCACATGAATTTGCTGAATGTGTGACCTTTATATAATTATATAGCCACACAAAGCATGTTTGTTTTGGGTATATAGTCACAAACAACTAAGCATAAAGTGACTAAAGTGTTACTAATTGTGACCATAAAATGTGTTTTAAATTGTAGAAATGTGTATTTATGGTGAACTATTGATCATCAAATGGCCACAAGAATAATATGAAAGTGTGATAAAACTTTTAGTTTAACAATATATGCCAATTGGTCCCTGAATGGAGCTTAATTACGACATACCATTTACCCTTTAAAAACAAGCTAAAAATAACCAAAAACGGACTTTTAAAAATGCCAAATATACGCTTGTTTTTGCTAATTGTATTTTGCAGGGAACGGATATTTATGAAAAGGACGAATAAACAAATCCAAAACGACAAAACCGGACTCGGAATGGAGAAAGACTTGTGAAAAACAAAGCCAAATCAAAGCCGAAAAGTTCAATCAAGTCAAAAAGTGCAACATAAAAGTCATACTGGACAAAGATCAAAGTCAACCCAAGTCAACCCCGAGACCAAAAGTCCAAAAATATAAGTTTATGGACTAAAATGGTAAATCCTCTAAACTTAATTTATTTAAAAGAAATTAAAGAAGAAAAGAGCTGCAAGAGGTTATTCTGCCAAGATGTCAATGATATACACGAAGTTCCATTTCTGTCAATACCTAAGACTTATAACACCCCGAGGACGGTGTTATATGCAAAATAGTCTTATAACTCTTGGGGAATTGTTTTGCCAAGTCCCCAAAAGTTATAACAACACAAGGACCAACACTGAAAGGAACATATACACCATCGAGGACTAACTTTGCCATTTACACAAACCTATGCCCTGTCACCCCTAACCTCCTTTTCATAACATGTTTTCCCGCCTCTTTTTCCCCCCAAACCAGGTCACGGGTTCGCCTCAAACCTTTTACCCTGTAACCTCAATTCTCCCATGGACAAACCCCTCCCCCCTCCTCCACTTCCTTTCCCAGCTACAAATGTGCCACGTTGGCAATCCAAACCCACACATAACCTCATCTATGGCTAGAAATACTCGACTTGGAGACCAAGGACTATCAAGGGCTACGATTTGCTTGGTATTGCACTCACACAAGTAACACAACTCTCTTTCTTGTGTCTACAAGAAAGCACAAGAGAAACAAGACAAGAAAGAGAAGACACAAGCATAGTCGAATTTGCTTCCTATTTAAAGAGCATTGTAACAGCCATTGTGGCAAGTAGTTTTTAGTGTAGTTTTTAAAATAGTTTAAGTATTTTTTCAAGCTAATTTCTTTTATGTACTTGTAATTCTCAGTTTTAATGCAAATTCAAGCTCTTTTTACCTAATAAGCTCTCAATAAGCTCATTAGAGCTTATTCTTGTTAATAAGCTCAAATTCAGTTTAAAACTTGTTAAAAGCTCTTAAATACTGTTTTCAGTTGAATTTAGTTCATAAATGTTCAATTGAGTTTTGATTTTGGAAGCTTATGAAGAAATAAGCTAATATTAGCTTATTGAGCTTTTAGCTCAGGGAATAGAGGCAAGGTGCCATTAGGTTTCAAGTTTTTAAGCCACTCACTCAGATAGAGTGGCTTGGTTCTGAGACAACACAATTTCAGGTTTTACTTTCTCAATTTCAATTTAGCATTTATAGCTTATTACAAATTGCTTTTTCTTATGAATTCTAATGTCTATTCCTGTTTCATTTAGCTTAGTTAGGTTATAAATGTGTTAGTTTTAAGCTGTCTTAGTTAAAATCTCATCTAGATTTCATTCCTTCAATTCTGTCATAGTAGTAGTTTTAAGCTATAGAGTAATATCTTTTTATTCACGTAATAAGCTGTAGGTGCTTAAAGTTCAAATAGCTTTAAATTATGTGTCATTTTTATTACAAGTGGAATATAATATTTATTTGTTAAAGGATTTTAGAGTTTAAGCGTAGATTATTTTTAAGACACTCTTTAGTTTTGACAGCATTAGTTAGGGAGTGTTTGGATTTAGCCTTATTTGACTCAAAAAGTCAACCCTAGTTTGTCAATTCTTTAAATAGCTGAGTTTAGTCATATTATAAGGTTTTAAAGAGGTTTTAGAAGTTAGTTTGTAGAGATTAGAAAGTTAAGCTTTAGATAAGTCCTTTGTTAGCACCGGGCAGGCTATAGGTTAAAATTGCTATTAGATTTATAGTGTTAAGGCATTCTAGAGTTCTAACATAGATAATACAGGTTTAGATATACTTAGTAAGTAGGATTAGAGAGTTTTCATCTCAAAGTTCAGCCTGCATTTGAGTTGATGCCAAATGCATCAGCAACAATAGTTGCATCAGCAACAACATATGCTATTATTTTTATAGTTGCTTTTTAGGTTTCAAGGTTAGGAGTTAGATTTTAGTTTTTAGTTTCTCCATAGTTTTCCATTAGCTTATTACATTTCATCATTAGGTTTTCATTTACAAGCTTTTAGTATAGCTTATTTTTCTTTATAAAAGTGACATAGCAGCTTAATTGGATTTTAGCTTATTTTTCTTAGAATTCTCATTTCTAGTTGTAATTTTGAAAAACCTTTTATCTAGGTTAGATTTTAAATCCATAGATTATCTTATATTTAAATTCAGCTTTAATGGGTATATGAAATAAGCGTTTAGCTTATTAGAAAAGCTCAAAACAGCCTTAAGCCTAAAACTTGCACTTTTCATTTAGCAATCTCCTTATAATCTTGTTTACTCTAGCTTATTACTTTTTAGAAGTCCCTAGCACACATCTTAAGCTTCATAAAGCTTCTTTTGTTTTTCATTTTCATCAAGAAATAAGCTTGCAATAAGCTAAAGTTTGAAAAAAGGGTGAAAAACCTTGACTTTTCGTGGTAAGAATTTGAAAGTGCTTATTTTCTAGCTTATTGAGTTGCAAAAGTATAAATGTCCATTTTTGTTAGGGGGTGGTTAAAGTTGTTTTAGTATAAGCACCTTATAAAAGTATGTTAGTTTTAAGTTTTTGCTCTAAATCTTAAATTTTCAATAAGCCAAAATAAGCTAGGACGGAGGTCTGTTTTTGATAGATATTGATATATAGGGGTACATACGTGTTTACACTGGAGTGTAAATTTTCAAAAGTTTACCCGCCTACCCTTTACTTTCCTCTTTTACAATTTCTACCCTAGAGTTTTCGAAAAATAAAAAAAAGGGGGAAAGACAAGAGGTCCGGGTGAGCAAGACTCGAACCCGTGACCTCTCGATACAAACCCCCTTTATAACACACCTTACCACTGCGCCCTTGGGTCTTTTTCGTTAAAGACTCAAGGGCTTGAATACTTATAGGTGTTTTGAGCTTTATAAGCTATTAAGCTGTACACAGCTTATTTCGGGGCTTATTTCTTAAGCAATTTTTAGCTTTTTATTTTTCGTAGGATTTCTATAGTGTAAAGTATTTTTTACAAAAAAAATACAGAATTTTTAGAATTAGTTTAGTAATTTTTTACAATTTAATTTAGCTAAACTTTTAAAAATCAATAAAAATACAAAAATTATCAAAAAAAATATTTTTGCTTTTTTAGAAAATTTTCTTTTTGCATATATTTGTAGGAAAAAATACAAAAAATGTTCGTAAGGGTCATTTTTGTACATCTTTGTTACTTTGTTAAAGAGCGGTCCTGGTGCGTGATTTTGTTTTGACTCGTTTTGGGTCAAACGAACTCCGTTTTCGGTCCTATTTTTTTCATTCTTCGTTATTTTGTCCCGATAGAGTAGTTTAGAAGATGAAAAATTCTTCGTAGGGTTATTTTTTAAAGATTTTAGGTTTTTACACACCCCCTTTGTTTATCGTAATTCTCGGGCTCTCGTATTCCTAGTTCAATTTCGTAATTTTCTAGGTATTAATTCTTAAAACTGTTTTTGTTCTTATCATCGAAATTGACTGTTTCCAACTTTCCCTTCATTTTTATCTCGTTCAATACTTCAAATCTTTGACTGTATATCGAATTCTCCAGTCCAGACCCACCTCAGTTGGGGATAAACGACCGGGAAACTACTACTAAACTACTGCTCCGTTTACATTGCTCGTTGTTGCATTTCTTTTAGACTTATATATATTAATATAAATTTTTATTAATATTAATAAAAAATACAGTGTAAAACTCCGCAATCAAATTACACTATAAATATTAAATTTGAAGAAATGTGTATTTTTATTGTGTGACTATTGAATATGTCCAAAGGACCACATAAATTGATGTTTGTGGTCGACCTTATGAAATTATTAAGCCACACAAGGCATGATTTGGATTATTGGTTTTAGGCAAAACAACTAAGCCATAAAGTGACTAAAAGTGTTAATAAGTTGTACCATAGGTGTTTAATATTGAATAAATGTGTATTTTATTGACTAAAATGAATCATCAATTGGCCACAAGAATATTATGATTGTGTGACTACAAAACCTTTAGGCCAGCTTGTGACACTACTAATAACCTGGTACCAATTAGGAGACACAGATGTTCCCGAAGTAAATATGACAGAAACACATTACTTTTTATGTGCAAGCTAACACAAACAAAACTTTAGACACACATAATAAAGTTACGTGACCATTATGTAACCATAATTAGGTCTACACTAAAATACATGCGATTGACAAAGAGCATTTAGAGGTGACATAATGTGGCATTTTAGTCACATTTGTTAGCCATGCGTGTAATGAGTAAAAATTAGTGTCACTATATTATAGGGTAAATATTGCATTAACCAATTATCTTCCAAGTTTACTTGTATTTGGGATCAAGCACGGTTCGAAATTCATAAAGTGTGACCCAATTAACAAAATTATCAAGGTTACTCGTTTATAAGCCACATGACTGTGTTTGAACATGCGTGCGTTGGCAATTACGGTTAGTCTACTTAAAGGATTCACACCTATATAAAATGACTTCATGTGTGCTAATTATTAAATGTGTCTTTTTGGTACCTTTTGTCACATAAATATGTGAAATGTTTTGGCCGTACATTTTTGTCCAAAGATGGTGTCCACAAATCCACTTTTTACTAGTTTATCTCGACATTACCAAGATAAGTCAAAAATATAATCTAAGGCACCATATAATGGATCACTTCTTAGGTTGTTTTACTTTTAAAGTCAAGTAAAATCCTTGTCCCCCACATTTGGTTTCACATTTCAACAAAACTTTATTTTCCTTTTATTTATTATTTAATGGTGTATAACATTTAATGTTTTGTGATTTACTTTGTTTAGGTGCAACAAAATCAGAAAAGAGCCTACACTACAACCAGATTGTAATAATCCCTTACTAAATCTTTAAATTACCAGAAATATAACCAAATACCCGGCATCTCACCTACTAATGCCCAATATCTACCAAAACCAATTGAAAATCAACAGTACATTACACTAAGGTCGTGTTTGCTTGATCCAAGTCGTATACTACAAAATCAACTAACATCGAAGCTCTCTTTACGTCAACACACTCATTTCAATTGTCATTTTTCCAAATCAACAAACCGATTGTAATCCATAGACATTTATTCTAGACTTATTAGACCCAATAGGCTCCAGTGCGTAATAATACCGATGCGAATATCGGTTTACCTTGTTATGCTACCTGTACTATTGATTCAAACGATTCATAACTCTTACTCTCGCTCAATTCGTTCCAAATTTCTCAAAACTTCCATACAATGCAAGCCGTTTTTACAAACGAAACATGGGATCTGCATCTCTCTTGAGAATTCGCGTGAGACAGACCGAGGGGACCAATATTGCACCGACCATCCAGACTCCGACGACATTCCGTCGACTTCATGAAGTTGTAACGTGTCCATGGTAGACCGTCCCATTAAAAAGTCAAATGGGTCCTCTCATAATCCCAAATCCAAATTCACACCAAAGAATTATGCACCCCGAGACATGAAGCAATGGTGAAAGATATCTCAATATGTAGAAAATGTGTTTTCACGGACTCAGGAGGAACAAACGGATCATCTATCCCGCTTTGTCTTGCTTCACATGATTGTATGTGTTGTTGCCGCAGACAATACAATCTTGCTTATATTTTCATCAAAAGAAACTAATGTGTCTTAGGACATAATCCACCACCGCTAACTCTTCTGTATGTCATGTGTTTCATTACTCATCTTTCTAACGGACACGTCATGTCGAAAACATTTCCTCTCTTACGCGACAATAGGCATTTATGACATAAGTTAATCGAACGCGTCAAGCTTCCACTAATGCCGCTAAAAACAAACTTCGACGACCTCGAAGGATCGAGGGCAATGAACGTCATTCAATAACATCTTCATCTCTGCGAATCAATCAACCCGTCATGCTCATCAACACGCATGAAGCATATTGCATAGATAGATGAGAAGCTAATGTCTTAACTTCTCGTGCAAGTACACCATCTCCTTACCACCTAACCTGTATGACTCTCATTGTTGATACATCGCCCGAAACCTACCAAAACTAACCTCAATCATCCTATCCGCCTCTCCGCTATCCGAACAAACTCGATGCGAAAACTCTCGTTGAATGACAACCCGGGTCTGATGCTTAACCAAACGCAACAAATGCTCATAAGGAAATGCACAGACGGTTTGTTCTGGGATTATGAGATTATGATGATTACAAAAAAGCCACATATAAAGAAAAGGACTGAAAAGATAAAATAAAACAAACAAGGGACTTAATGTGAAAAATTAAGTTAAGCCCTTTCTTACAAAGCTAGGTATGTCCTTGTAAACCCTAGCCTCTCCTATATATATAAGAGAGGTAGGGTGAATAGTTATTCTAGCATACCATCATAGTTAGAATCTCCCTCACAATGAAAGAGTCTAATATTAGCTTAGCCAAATTAGTCACCGAGACATCACACACACCAGCTAGTGTTAGTGATTAGATAGTGATTGTGTAATCTTAATTATTCTGATTCAAATATAAACTAAGGCTTCATGTTCAATAACAACACACCTTCTCACACACAAACCAACTCTCTCTACAAAGCATTCACGCCACGCGCTAGGATGGGCGTAGGGGGAAGGGAGGGGGTTAGTAGTAGTTACGCGCCCCACCCAATCTCAAAACAAGATACAAGTGCGTGCCGACTACTAACCTGACCCCATGACCTGCTCATACTCCTCTCACAACACACATCACAAACCCACCCCCCACACTATACCAATCAACATTAAGAGAAAACCGCTAACAGCGCGAGACTCTCCCAATGTTCCTAGTCTAGTTAAAAACACACCACTCTGAGCTTTATTCAAATAACCGCTATGATTGTCTCTTATTAAATATTCTCTGCTGCGTTATATACATTCTAAGTTGTTCCACTTCATTACCGTTCAAAAACCTTTAATCCACCGAAAGACTGGCTAGCAAATCACAACTCTCAAGCTTACCACAACGAGCCTCATCGGTCTCACTGATAGCCTCTAGCAGGGACTCTGAAGCCTACAAGAGAAGAAGATCGATAGCTAACAAGATCCCACCACCAAAACACACAATCACTCATCTTATCTACATGATTACCGACCGTAGAAAAAAGATTGTCAGAACATTATTAATGGCTACTGAGAGGAGTCATACACAACACACGCCACACATAGCTTACACCACACACTATATCTATATACACACACAAGAAACACACTCTAACAAGCCCTTCACAGACGACACGTAAAGTAATATGGTATTATTAGCTGAATTGTATTAATTTATTAATTAAGAGAGCGAGGAGCGAGAGCGAGCGAGTGGACAAGTATTATTTATATTGGATAGGGAGGAGAGAGTGAGACATAGAGAGCGCGCTGAGAGTGATGTGTGATGTGAGAGTTACTGAGACATAACACATCGCGATACTAAAGAAGCGCAGGAAAGATCGAGTGTAGATGTAAGGTTGAGTAGTGTGAGAAATTGAGAGTAGAGATGTGAGCTAAGGTGGTAAGGGGGTTAGGGGTGAGGTGGGGTGGTGATGTGTGAGTGAGTGTTTGGAATTATTTTTTACATTTTGTGGTGTTTTGGTAATTGGTGGAGAGGATGTGGGGTGTGGGTAGTGGTTTTGGTTTTTTTTTATTTTGTATGTTGAAGAGGAAATTGTAGAGTTTGTGGGATGTTGTATGGATTTTTTTTGGGGTTAAATGTTGTTGGGGATATATACATTTTATATATATTACAGTAATATATATCTAGAACTTGCTATTGTAGAGAGGTTTCTATAGGTGTGTCTATATCTACTGAGGATGTGTGAGTATGTTTATATATATATAAGTTGAGGTGTGTTTGGTAGTTGGTGTTTGGGGTATTGGTAGTTTTTAGTAGAGATTTGGTGGTTTTTTTTGTTGTTTAGTTGTTTTGTTATTGGGGAGGCTGAGGAAAAAGGGATTTGAGATTGTATTGTTAATTTTATTGGGATAGGTGAATGTGTAGGGGTGTTGTTAAGGTGAGGGGGATGTAGAATATTTAAGATTTTGATGAGTTGAGATTTTGGGAAGGGGGGGATATTATTTATATAGTTATGGTTGAGGGATGTAGGAGGTATGTAGGTATAGAAGGAGTAGGAGGATTTATTGTGATTTTTTTGGAAGAGTTTTGGATGTGTAGTTTTTTTATTTATTTTCAATTTATTTGATTTGGACTGCTCATGAAGACCTAGAAAAGAATTGATGATTTTGGACATTAAAAAGATGGAAATAAACTGTCAATAGCAATGATTGCTATTCGAATGAAGAAGTTTTTACAAAACAACAAAGAGAGTCCCGGATTGATTAAAACAAACCTGATTGTTTTTGACAAAAAGAAGCTTTTAATGTTTCAAATTGTCACAACATTGTCCCATTTTGCTAGGGAATGTACATCCAAGGGGACAAATGATGGAAAGAAGAGAGACTCGTTTTATCAAGATCAAGGAGCTGGAAAGAAAGAGCAGAATTAGAACTGTTTGCTGACTATGGATGATGGTGTTGTCAATTAGGGAGAACATAATACAATAAGAAGAAGTAGCGACAAATCAATGACACTCATGGGCAATCCAGCTCAAATAATGAGGTATCATTAATGATCTAAAACTTGCATTGATTCCTATAATAAACCTTAAAAACCATGTGTGAATGAACACACGAATCAGTTAGGGTGAACAATAAGCAACAATCTTGCCTATAATCAAGCTGTTAAGAAATTAGAAGCACAAGTTGTTACTTTTCAAAAGCAGCAATTATCTTTAAATGAACAGCTTACATTTCAGGCAAATGAATTATATGAAAAAGATGAAAAGCTTAAAAAATATAGGAGAATAGGAATGAAAGCTGTAAAAGAAAAGGAACAATTGCAGAAAACAGTAGATTCATGGAAGGATTCTTCTAAAAACCTTTGGAAATTAGTTGATTCTGGTATGAGTTCAACTAGTAAAGTTGGCTTAGGGTATGAAATAAAATCAAACGATGAGGTTTTAAGCTATGAGGAAGAAATGAATCGTACTGTGTTTAATTGTACAGAAGAAGACTTCATTGACAAACCTTTGTACAGTAGATTTTCAAAGACTGATAGTTTCAAAGGAGTTCCACATCCCTTAACTGGGGACTATACTCCTAAACCACAACAGGAAATTGATGAATCTTTGTATGTTTATGGTAAAAAGGGACCTCAAAAGCCTGAAACTAGTGTCTCAGATGACACATTCAGTGAGAATTCTGTTACAACTAATGAAAAAGTCGTGTCTGAACCAAAACCAACAGAAGTTGAACCTAGTTGTGTAACACACGTAAAAACTCCTAGGCAACCAATGGAGATGTCACTCTAGAGTCCTGTTTACAACTAATGAAAAAGATGTGTCTGAATCAAAAGAAGTTGAACCTAGTTGTGTAACACACGTAAAAACTCCTAGGAAACAAATGAAAAATCAAGAGACACATAAAGTTAAAGGATAGAATTGGAATGAAATGATGGAAAGAGAACTAGGAGAAGGTTACTCTTTCATCAAGAAAAAGTGTTTTGTTTGTGGAAGCCTAAGTCACTTGAAAAAGAATTGTGACTTTTATGAAAAGAAAATGGCAAGAGAGGCTGAGCTTAAGAAACAAAGGGTTTTTAATACTGGTAACGGGGTAGCAAAACCAGTTTGGAACAATGCAAACAGGGTTAATCGTGCTAATCACTTTAATCCTAGACCAGTACAACTTAATATTGTTAGGCAAAATATCAATTCTGTTAGGCATAATGTTAATACTGGTAGGGCAAATGTAAATTCTATTAGACCTAATGTTAATATTGGTAGGGCAAATGTTAATTCTGTTAGGCAAAATGTTAATTCTATAAGGTCTAATGTTAATACTGGTAGTTTTAATATTAATATTGTTAAAGCTAAACAACCAATAAATACCAGTAACTCAAACAATTTTAGTCCTGTAAGACCCCAGGTGAATAAGTTTAATCAAAGAAGTAATTTTTTAATCAAAAATGTCTTATACTCATGCTGTAATGAAATTGGGCACTGAATTAAGACCTCAGCAGGTTATAATTGGAGGAAAACTAAGACCAAACTCCAATTGTAATAGTAGATCCAATTTTATTCGAACTATAAATGCTAAAGGACCACAAGGCAGACCCAAGCCTGAAAAGGCCTGGGTCCATAAGAGAAACTAATCCTCTCTTTTTATGTGCTAGGATCATCCACTCAAGATTATGAGGATTGAGGTATAGTTGCTAGTGATTTGTCAGGGCACATGACTGGTAATAAGGTTCACTGATGTTTTTGAAGAATAGTAAGAGGGATCTGTTCCTTTGGAGGTAGCACGGTAATAACTGGGTAAAGGCAGAATAAGAGTTGGTAATTTAGATTTTGATAGTGTGTCTTTTGTAAAAGAACTTGGGCATTTTAATCTTTTCTCAATATCACAAATCAGTGATAAGCAGCACAAGGTTCTTTTTACTAAAACTGATATGTCTTTCTTGTTGTGTCTCCCCCCCCCCCCCCACCCCCCTTGGCTTTAAAATGCCAGATAAAAATCAGATACTTCTAAAAGTCCCTAGGCAACACAATATGTACAGTTTTGATATGAAGATACCTGCTCCTGCAAAAGATTATACTTGTTTGATTGAAAAGCCCACATCTGATGAATCTAAATTGTGGCACAAGAGGTTAGGTCTATAAATTTTTAATAACTTAAAACAAAACTTTCAATGTGATAACCTTGTAAGAGGTCTACCCTTCCAAGGTTTTCAAATTGACCATACATGTGTTGCTGCCAAAGGTAAGCAACAAAGGCTTCCTGTAAGCTAAATTAGAAAGAACAATCACTGAGCCATACACTCCTATGCTTATGGATCTTTTTGGACCTACTGCTGTAAAAAGCAGTAAATCATGCAGTGTTATTGCCTTGTATTACTGATGATTTGTACCAGATTTTAGTTGGGTATTTTCTTGGTTACTAAGGATGAAACTAGTTGGTATCCTTCAGATACTTCATTAGACAAATGAAACCAGCTTTAATCACAGGTTAAATCTTTAGATCAGATAATGGCATCTTGAATTTAAGAATTAGGGATATGCTTGAATTTTGTAGGAACAAGGTGAATCAAAACAAGAGTCTTTAGCAATGCATGAACTTCTACAGCAGTATAGAGTTGTTGAAAGAATGAACAGGGACCCTAATTGAGGCCTGTTAGGACTATGCTTGAAGGCTCACTCTTACAACTAATTTTTGGGCAGAAAGCAGAAGTAGCAGTTTAGTACTGCCTTGCTTATTCTTTAATAGGGTAAGGGTGACAATTAACACTCAACAACAAAAAATCCTTATGAGCTTTTGTCTTGGCAGAATATCTTAATATTAGCTACAATAAGACCTTTTGGGGTGCCATGTTACAATTTTTTAGATACTTTAAGTGTCTTGGCATGTTTGATGGAATTTGTGATGAGGGTTTCTTAGTTGGGTTCCACTTTATATCAAAGCCTTCTAAGGTATATATTTTAGCAACCAAAAAGGTAGAAGTAAAATCTGCATGTAAAATTTCTGAAGATAGACCTAATGTGAATGGAGTAGGTTATTGATGGATGTTTGTTGTGATTATCTAAACTGATTTCTTGAACTATTTTTTTTTCTGTGTCTTTGGAGAATTCAAACTCAACCCACGTGAAGGTACTTCAGAATCGACTATACAGTGATGGTCACTTACAAACTCCTTAATGCAATGCTTCTGAGGAAGAAGATGAGGCTGAGGAGCTTATTGTTATGCCTACAGCCAGTCATGATACAGCATTAAAGTTGGACTAAGATGTTGATTTAGTTCTGTTTTATATTGTAGTGAATAAATAACAAATTATTTTATAAATATACTATTACTTATATAACCCAAAAACAATTCAAGTTTCCCTTGAAAAGTTTAAAAGAAAGAAAATCAATAAAATTCGAAGAGTATGATATTCCCGGGTCGTTTATCCCCAACGAGGCTGGACTTGAAGATCGATACACTCGAAAAGTTGGATTTTTGAATGATATTAATGATTAAGAGGATTAGAAAGCAAATTGTTTTAATATGAAAAAACAATTAGAAAAACCTAAAATATGGAATTAAAACTAAAAACGAGTGCAAGAGCCCGAACAGGGCATTGTCAAAAATCCTAAATTCTTTAAAAATTTTAACCATACAAGATTTTTTTACTTCTATCTACTCTATGTGTCTTAAAACATGTAAGAAATAAAAAAGTGTATATAAAAACGGAGCTAAAACGAGCTCAAAATTAAGAAAACAAAAACGGTCGGTCGAAACCCGTTCTTAAAAAGTAAAATTTTTGGCAAAAAAACGACCTACGAAAGATTTTTTCTATTTTTACCTAAGTGAAGACTGATTTAAATAAATTTTGTAAAAAATAAAAATATGTTATGATTTTTATTATAATTTATCCCCTCTCGTTAAAATACAGTTAAAAGAAAATAAATGATAAAAAATACTAAACGATTATAAAAAATTCTGAAAAATTTAGGAATAATAATTTAAACTATAAAGATCCTATAAAAAATCTAAAACTGGAAAAACAGCTTATAAATAAGCTATTATAAGCTTAAAAGTGGCTGTGGGCTTTAAAGGCTAAAATGGGCTTATATATTTAATAACGCAAACCTCTACCGGATGAGCTATTGTAGCACAACGGTAGAGGTGTTGTTATAAAAGTGTTGGTAGATGGGGTTGAGGTTCCGAGTTCGAGTCTTGCTCACTCGGGGTCTCCCCCTTAGGATTTTGAAAAACCTTTTTAAACTGTTTTTAAGAGATTTAAGCAATTGGGTTTGAATCATAAATGATAAACAAGCAAGTTCAAGCAGAGATAAGCAAAAAGAACAAATAGCATGAGATAACAATTATAAGCAAAAAAAAAGACAGGAAATAAGCAGGAATAAGCTAGCTACAGTAAAAATAAGCAAAAATGAAAAAGGGAACTTACAAGAGTCCTATACTTTTTCTTCTTGATTTCAGTAGCTAATAAACAAAACATATGAATCCCATGAGGCTCTAAAACCACAGCCATCCAGAATACACTATGCTCCATTTGCTTTCTTGAAATATTTTTTTGGTAAATTTTGAGTACTAGTTGCTTAAATGACTACAAGCTATGATTAAGCTTAAGCCATATAAGTTTTTACAGCTTAGATTATGTAAGCTAAACTCAAGAATATCTTTTTCAAAGTGGTTATAACAATGTAGGACTTAAGAATAAGTAAATTTAGAAAAACATAAACCTTGAAACTTTTCATTAATTAAAAGAGAGTACATTTAAATTTGTAAATACATAAAATATAAGCAGTAAAAACTTCGTGCATAGAGCTTAAAATGGGCTTACTATTTATTAGGGAAAAATTAGGTATTGGAGTCCTTTGAGGGTTAGGTTTCTCCATTCTTACCTGTGTGAGGGGATTGCACTTGGTTTTCTTGTGTGAGAGGGTTCACAAAGTGATCTCAGCCTTCCAACATATGTGTCTTCCAAGTCTTTTCATCATAGCCCTTCATTTGATCTTGATCTAAGTATAGTAGTTTGTAGCCAATGAGAGTTTAGGGATTCTCCAAGGTGGACCTTGAGCATGTAGGTTTAGGGTAAAATTTAAAATAATAAATAAAAAATAAAAAAATTAAAAAATTTTTTAAATTTTTAAAAAATTTTTTATAATATTAAATTGTATAAAAAAAGACGGGAAGTTATAGGTTTTGTTGGTTTGCAGGTTAATGGGATAAAAGAGATGATGAACAGTAGTCGATGAGGGGGGACAAGGGAGCGTGAACAGTGGAGTTAGGTTTTAAAATTGGCGGGAAAGGGTGTTTGTTTATAATTGGGTGCAGGGGTGAGTTTGGGTATATGGACAAAGAGGTCATCATTCATATATGTTTTAGTTTCATAGGAGGTTCCAAAGTGGTGGTATAAACTTTGGGGGATGGCAGAATATGCCCTTCATCTTGGTATGATACTCTTGCAATTTATAGTCATTGAGTTGGTAAAGTTTCGGAGTTGGAAGGAAAGGGCCCCCAAATTCTTTGTGGGCTTTTTTAAAGGGTGAGGGGCTTATGTATATGATTGGGCATAGTAGTCTTTTTTATTATTTAGCTAATGGGCTTTCACGGGCCAATTAGATGGGTGCGGGGTGGGACCCATTAAGTATTCTCAATTTCTGGTATCGGTTTTGATGTTGACTTTGTCGGAGTTGACTTTGACTTTTGTTGACTTTGGCTTTTACCCGCTTTTCCATTCCGTGCTCGGTTTTGTTGTTTTTGGCTTGATTTTTCGTCCTTTTGTCGGATATCCGTTTCCTGCACAAAACAAGTGAAAACATACAAATACAATGTATTTTTGGTACGTTTTTGATCATTTAAGTCCGATTTTAATGGTGAAAGGTATGTGTAATTAAACGCATACCAAAATCCTCCATACTAAGACATTGTCGTATCCTCACGCAATGCTATGAAGTAAGCACTTAGAAAACTAAGAATCGCGATTTCCCCGTCGATAATAACCGAAACGTAGCTAATTTGTTACAAGTCTAGTGTCGCATCAAGGAATTTAAAGGAAGCTGGCTTAAGTTTCGAGTGGACTATCACGCTGCCGACCCGAGTTGGTGTTACCATTAGTTAGACAATATATACTTTATTCCTACATCAATATTTTTGTATTTTTTCATTTTTCTTAGTTGATCTTGTAGATTTTCATAGTGTAGTCAGTAGTCTGAGCGTCTCTATAGAGAAGTCCGTTTTGACACTGTCGTTATTTCATAAAACTTTTAGGGATCATTTAGAACAGATGAATTTCGATCCGAGAAGCCCAAAAGGATAAATGTCATCGTTCCCGACTTATTACACTTGCTCCAAACCAAGCTTAAAACAAAATCACCGGGTAATGATGAGTTTAGATGCTACACTACTTCATATGCAACTTGTAAACATTTCACTCCCGACAATTAATATATCTGAAGTGTCATGTAAGCTATTTTGAATTTCAACTTTGGTTAATGTTTTGTAAACTTCTATGTTTTACCCGAGTAATAATGTGTTTTCAAATTGCGATGATCATCCCATTGTAGCGACTTTCGTCTCGTCACATCCAACATTGCGGTTTTAATTGAATCAGGGCTTTTGACTCCCCACAGAGACTTTTTTGTATCGGAGACGGACCTTAGGTTTCAAAAAATCTCAGATTTCTTGTATACACATAGCTTATAAAATAGAATAGCCAAAGTTTAAAAACATATTTGAATTTAACAAAAAGAGATCTTTTATTTATTAAGTTACACTTAATATTAAACATCTTCGCATATTTTAACCTTCGAACCTTTTAGAAGGATTTTTGCAACAATCGGTTGTGAGCTGGCAGATGAAGAAACTTTTATTCAGCCCCGGATTATTATTCTTATATGGGGCTTTCTTTTTTAAGAAGGCTGCAACATCGGATGTGAGCCGGCAAGATACAGCAAACTTTTATCAGCCCACAGTTTATATTTACGCTCACAGTTAGTGTATTTATCTTGTGTGTGCCAAGTCTCCTATGTCGATAGCGTTATACCTAGTGATTCACCCAGTATACATCATCCAAGTACCCCAGATATTAGATATGTTATTATATATTTATTTATATATTAGATATTGCTCATATAGTACTGCGTAGTATACTATGATCGACAGAGATCGCGTCGTCTTTGTTGTTAGAATCATATATCGACAGTATAGACTTTCGTGAGAACTTAGGCTAATGTTTTTGACTATATAACTAAATAAATATTATTGATTTAAGTTTAATACTCCAAGAAGTAACACGTTAATAATTAATAATTTTTTTTTTTTTTTTATAGGTTAAGAGTGTGTGTATGGGGAGGAAAAGCAACAAATTACAATGAGCTCTCTAAGATTCCAAAATAATCCTTGTTTAGCATCAACTAAACATTTAACTCTATCATTTTTTGTTCTTGCGAATATTTGCTGAACGCTTAGAACTTAATGTTAAGGAACAAGCTAGAGCTCAATCACGCTCGATCGGGTCATAATTTTATTCCTTATTCTACCTAGCAGGAAAGTCAAAATTGTGACAGAACACTTATTTTATTTTTGAAAGTTTTTAAATTTTTTCATTTTTTTGATATTTTGATGATAAAAACGGGATTACGTGAAAACAACGGTTGCAGGCATAATTAAATCGAAGATCCCCCCCCATACTGGAATGAAACATTGTCCTCAATGTTTTTACGAAGGGTTTCTATGTAAATCCTAAGCCATTTATGAATTATGCTAAAGATAAACGTTAGTCGATAAGATTAGGATATCGGATTCCCAAATGAAGCTGAGGATTTAAAGCTCTTGTGATTTTAAGGACAAAAACCGCGAGCACGAGAGGCTTCAAAATCCGGGCAATCCTGGACAATACAGCACAAAACACAAAAACATGGATAATGAAGAGGCGAGCCTCTATAACACAAAAACTTAGTTCATTCTACTAAGCTAGATACTACTACTACGGATATAAAAGATGATAAGCATGGGGTGCTCACCACGAAGCACTTGTTTTAGGTCATTAGCTTGACCCAATCCCTGAATTTAATTTGTTCTTAAGGAAAGTTTAGAGATCCGGGATATCCATTGCTGGAGACATCCCCTCTAAATAGATGCTCGCAGACGATGACCATTTACTTTGAAGTTTGGCCCGAAGTTTTGGGATAACTCTAACGGTGCCATACAGGAAGAGACATTGAACTAATGGTTAAATGGTGTGTTGAACCTGCGGGATTTTAACTTGCCAGAGTAAAATTTTCAAATCTGAGTTAAAGAGGCTCGCGCTCTTCGATCAGCCGACGTTGAAAAAATGCAGGTTTTTTGATCCTTTGCGTCATGATGTCCTAACTTAGTTTTCTTCTTTGTAAATACAGAATTTTCATAGGCTTGACACGCAGTTCATTGTAATTCTTTAAGTTGAATTTTTGAGCTTGATCACCGCTGGTTTTTAAGATCATAAGTTTCGCACATGCTTGAAAAGGGCCCAGTATGGCAGAGATGTGCACTAACTAATGTGGCTGATGACACGCGCTTTTCCATTTTCAAGCTTGTACGTGTTTAACCTGATGGGTATGTTTGTTGTTTTGTACGCGTCTGTACGGAAGGCTAGAGTGCGTCAGCCAGTTTGTTTGGACCAAGAGGCAAGATTATTCGCCCACTGTCCTTTCAAGAATTTCTTTTTCAAAACACGATTTGATATTCAAACTGCTCATTAATTGTGTTGTGTGTCTGGCAAGTGTCGAGAGACGAGGGAGTGACCCATATATTAAGCACTGACCTTTGTAAACGGCTTCGGTCATTGCAAAAATGGTGTTCCACGATCCAATGATGATGGCTCGTGGAGCACGATTAGCAAAGGAGATTTAAGAAATTGCAAGACTACTGGGCGTCGTTGGTGTGGTGAGAGCCTTTGCTTCAACCTATTTTGACGGTAAATCGACTAGCCAAAAGTATGTTATTTGTTTCCTTTTTGATGATAGGAATGGTCCCCATGAAGTCTATGCCCAAAACGTCAAGATTTACTCCAAACTTGGATGGAATTTTGAGGCTATCATCACACTTTGTAAAAAACGCGCGCTCCTTGTGTTGGCAAGGAGTCAAAATTTTTAACCAAATCGTGTGCATCTTTAGTAAAATTGTAGCGCCAAATGAATTCTGGCATCAAAGACCTTTTTGGTGGTGGGAGATTTGCCACCATGATGTACCCCGGTGTTGGACCATTATGGCAAGTTTCGCGAGGAATGTCGAGAGCTTCTTTGCGTGCTACTCACCGTCCGGAACACTTGATCGCACCTTTTTTAGAAGCAAGCAAGTGCGAGTTTCATTACGCGCCAGGAAGTCGTCAGACTGTTAGTGACATCTGTTGAGTCGAAACAGCCATATTTCTCGCTAGAGAATGCTGAGGCGTGGAAGCGAGAGATACTATTCACCTTGTGGTCTGATCGTAAGTGGCTAGTCTATTCCGTCGCTTGCGCGTGTATTTGCCGATGAGCGAGCTTGCATAACTCTAATGGTTGGAGTAGGCCAACTAACACTTCGAGATGTGCATTAATTCCGACCATATAGAGTTTCGTTTTTTTTATTCGAGGGGAAATGTTTTTAATGTGGATTTCCTTGTTCTCGAGTTTATTTTTGGGCATGAGGGTTCTCAAGTTGGAAGGAATGATCGACCGATTTCCCCAAAGGGGTCTTTTTTGTTTCGGTATGTGTGATAACATCGAATTCTTGGAGCAAAAGGATCCACCGCATCAGTCTTGGCTTAGCATCCTTTTTAGTGAAGAGATACTTTATAGCAGAATGGTCAGTATACACTATGTTTTCGAGACAAATCCAGATATGTCCGAAATTTCTCAAAAAGCGTTCCTACGGACAAGCAATTCTTTTTCAGTCGTAGTGTAGTATGCTTGAGCTTCGGTCATGGTTTTGCTGGCATAGTAAATTGGTTGGAAATGCTTGTTTTTTCGTTGCCCTAGGACTGCCCCAATTGCAAAATCGCTTGCATCACACATGAGTTCGAAGGGCAAGTCCCAGTCGGGAGCAGCATAAAATTGGAGCCTCGGTCAAAATTTCTTTTAGTGTTAAAGATCGATACACTCTTTTAAGAAGAAAAATAGAGTCTCTTTTTCAAGCAGGTGAGTCATTGGACGGGCTATTTTTAAAAAGTATTGTATGAAACGTCGGTAAAAACCGACATGCCCAAGAAAATTAAGGACCCTTTCACTTGTAGTCGGGGGAGGGAGCTTGGCTGATAACGTCAACTATAGCTCGGTCAGACTTCCTATTCCTGATTTAGAGATTTTGTGTCCAAGAACAATGCCTTCTTTCACCATAAAATGGCTTTTCTCCCAGTTTAGGGCCAAATTGGTCTTTTCACACCTTTTTAACATTTTGTCCAAATGTGATAGGCATGTAGAGAAAGAATCCCTGAAGACAATGGAAAAGTATCATAAACTTCGGTTTTTTCAATCATGTCATGGAGATTTGCCATCTACCACATCATTGAAACGTGCCCGGGTGCATTGTAGCCCAAAAGGCATGTGGTGATAGGCAACGTTCCGTTATGGCAAGTGAATGTTGTCTTTTCTTGTCCTTCGGGTCTATGGGAATCTAAAGAAACCGTGAGAAGACCATCGAGGAAACATAGTATTGATTTCCGCGTGTCTTATTGGAGATTTGGATCATGAAGTGCAATGGAAGTGGTCGTGGGTAGCTTCATTCAACTCTTCAAATAGTCAATGCATTACTCTCACCCTTGGTGACCAATCGAGTCTGGTATTAATCATTTTCATATTTTTTGACGTCTGTATTGCCACCATTTTTCGGTACCACAGTGCTCGGGCCTTCTTACCGATGGGGGCTTTTCAGAGATTGGATAAATTATCCGGCGTCAAGAAGATTTTTCAACATCTTTTTTATGACGTCATGGAATTTTGGATTTTACCCGCCTTTGTGCTGAACGTTGGTTCGTAGTCATCTTCCATGAGATATTTTGTTGGGTATAAAAACTATGGGTCGATTCCTTAATATCTGAAAGTCTTCCAAGCGGATGACTCGCTTGTGGACTTTTAGATCCTTTATTAGAGCGGCTTTTTCCTCAGTCTTTAAAAATTTTACTTTTATGACGGGAAAAACTTGTCGTTTACCCTTCAAATATACACTATTCTATAATGAACGTGCAAGTCCTTGAGTTCAATCCTAGGGGGCTTATTAACTGAAGATTTTTCATTGTTTGCTTCACAAATTTTAAGATCTTTTCAATTTCATGGGCAAATAATTTCCTTGGTTCGGAGTGTGGTGAAGGAATCATATTAAGAATTGCTTCGAGGTGAAGAATGTCCCTTCCGGTGTAATAATAGTCGATAACTTACGGTTTGAAGTTGGTTTGTCATCCTTATAGCAAGAAAAGAGTCGGCTTCTTCGAAAAGGAGAAAATCACTGTCCCCGAATGGAGTTAAAGTCAGAGAAGTAGTAGAAATAATAGGATCATAGTAAGGAGTGGGATTGCCACTCGAGTTCACATTTGAGAAACCAATAACTTCTTGAGAGTATTCTTCATAAGCACGCTCTCAATGGACGTCAATTCGGTTTGCGTTCATATGATTGTTAATTAGCGTGTATCTCGGAAGTTGGTCCAGATTTAAATGTGAATGGCCTCTCTGTCAACACGAAGGGTTATTTCACCTTCATATACATCTATCAATGCACGACTGGTCTTTAAGAAACTCCTCCCAAGAATTAAAGGTACTCGGGGGTCTGGCTCAAAATCTACGACCACGAAATCTGCTAGAAACTGGAACTTTCCCACCGTTATATAGACGTCTTCAGCGATACAGATCAGTTCAGAGATTGAACGGTCCGCTAGTTCTAGTGTCATGCAAGTCGGGGTTAGTTCTGGTAGAGAGAGATCTTTCCATACGGAATATGGCATAATATTAATGCTTGCGCCAAGATCGCCAAGGCATTGCATGCTTAATCCCGCGGGAAAATTCACATGGGAATAAGAATATCGGCCAGGGTCTCCAAAGTTTTTTCGGTAATTGTTGAGGATGACGCTGAGCAATTCTCGTTCAATGGAGTTAGCATTTCACTCAACTTTTATTGTTTCGATTAAGGATTTTAGAGTCGAGGCGAATTTTGGCATAAGCATCTAAGGCATCCGTAAGATGCGCCTATTTTGCCAAGACCTTGCTAATAATTAAAGTTTTTCGTATAATTTTTCAATTTGCGTCATTAGCTTTTCACGGCGCCTTTCATCATTTCTTCTTGAAGGAAATGGGAATTGATAGTTTTTTTGGTTAGGCATCGAAGCATTAAACTGGAGAATTTACGGGCCCTCAAGATGTGTGTGTGTCATGATGGACAACAGGGTGACAATCCGGAGGTTTGGACGATCTTTGTGCTTTCGTTATTAGCAGAGGCATCGGTGTCCTTTGAGACGTGTTGATTGGGAAGAGTTCCCGTACCGAAGATGAAGCTGGTATTGGCATTCACGAATTTGGAGAGAATGTCTGTTAAAATTGGCTATTATTTTGTAAACCTTGGCCTTGATATTTGCTATTTCTTAATACGCATCATTAGCCTTGCATAATTATCAAATCGGTCTTTGAAACACCTTGCACTTGCTGAGCAGGAGCTTGATAAGGTTGAGCTTGGTAAACTGGTGGTTGACTAGTCGGAGGTTGATACACATGGTTTTGATTGAAATTGGTTCCTCGATTTTAGTTGAAATTATTTCCTTGATTCTAATTAAAACGGTTTTGATTATTTTGAATCAGGAGGAAAAACTAGAGGGTCGGATTTGGTTTGCAACCATCGGAGGTCTAGAATTTGTATTAGCCTTAATTAAAATTGGCCATGCAACAGCTTGTGGGAATCGTATTCTTGAATGTTGTTTGGTAAATGTTTGCCATCGGTGGGCTCTCGGGACAATTTCTTATAAGAATGGCACATCTACCCCAAGTTACAACAACTTTTCAACCGCTTTTATGGGTGCGGGAGCTTAGGCTTTTTGTTTTTCGATAAGCATAGTCTTCATCATATTCTTAAGTTCAGAAACTTCGGTTGTAAGAGCAGCAACATCTGGTGAAATTCCGGGAGTAGATGAATTCGAACTCACTTTGGCAATGACTGCCTTGTTTCGTGAGGAATTACAAACTTGGATGTACTCTCGATATTTTCAAGCATTCACGACGGCATCTTATCCAAAAAGTTTCCACCCGCGACAGATTTAATAATCTTGATCATTGCATTCAAAGCATTGTAAAAACGTATCTAGCTGATTGTAATTAAGAAAATCCGGTGAAAATCCATGATGTGGACATGCCCGAAGAAGATCGTTGAATCGGTCCCATGCCTCATAAAACGTCTCATCAAATCTTTGTTGAAATCTCGTGATTTCATTTCGAAGATTTGTTGTCTTGGAGGGAGGGAAAAATTTGTTGATGAATTTCGAAACAAGATCATCCCATGTTAGAATCGATCGAGGGGGTTCTTTCTCAAGCCAAATCCGGGCGGCCCCCTCGAGGGAAAATGGGAAAAGCATAAGCTTTACCGACGTACTCGGGACGTTCGGGAACTTCATCGTAGAAGTGATCTTGTTGAAATAACGGATGTGAGCATGAGGGTCTTCTTTGTCATGTCCGAAAAATTGTTTGTTTTGAACGAGGGTAAGCAAACCGTGCTTAAGCTCAAAGTTGTCCGCGGTGATTTCGGGCACAACGATGGCATCCTCGTAACCCTCGGTGGGTGCTTCGAGCAATTGAGCCATAGTACGAGTATCATCCATCGTAACTACGGGAGGAGCTGGATTTTCAATTGGTTCTTCAAGATTAAATGGTTCAACAAAATCCGGTGGGGCTTGTTATTGTTGACGGTTAAGATTACGGGATTGAGAATGAGTGCGCATGCACAAAAATATAAAAAGAAAATTTACACTAAATTTTTTTGGTTCTTTTTGGTTTAACAACAATGAATTCACAATTTATTTTAATAACGGACAACGAGATAAGACAACTTAAACCTAATAATCAACAAGCTTCTCGGTAACTCTTCGAAAAGAAAACGCACAAAGGAGCGGAGGAATAGGAAAGCGCGGAGCTATTAAAAACCTTTTCCCCTTAGGGTCGTAGTTCCTAGGAACAACCCGCCTTATACCCCTCTTTGAGTTTGTTTATCTTTCCAAAGGTGAACCGTACCTCGCAAGTGACACAAAAGGTAAGTTTTTGATTCTTTGGTTCGGGAACTTATTGATGGATAATACTTCAGTTGAAAGTATTATATGTTGGTGTTCTTTTACCAACTTGTGATTTTTATTTCTTTTAATTGATAATGTTTTTATCTTTTTGGTTTTTGGTTTTTTTTTTTGGATTTTTTTATAATAATAAAAAGTAAATATTCACAAACGGGAATGAAGACTTCACAAGGAAGGGTCTTCAAGCATAAATAATCCAAACACAACGAAACGACATTACACTCCTCCCCGACAGCGGCGCCAAAAATTGATTAGGATTGAAACTAACCTTTAAAATATATAAATAAATATATAATACTTATAAATATATAATAAGGATAATTATAAAGAAAATCAATGAAACAAGGAGTAGTATATAATATTCTCGAGTCGTTTAACCCCCGCGAAGAGTGAATTGGAAAGTCAAGAGTTGGATTGGCATTTTAAGCTTGAATAGAACAAGATTTGGATTGGATTTCTAAATCTTCGGGAAAAATAAGGCAATTTATGCTAAAAATGAGAAAAACACACAAAATTATGCTAAAAACGATAACGGGAATATAAAAATGACACATAAAAACCCTAATTTCTAAAAAATTAACGTAAAATGATTTTTTTTGCTTTTAATAGACTCTAATTAACTAAAAAGTAAGATTAAAGAAAACTAGAACGAAAACGAAGTTGATTTGAGCTTTAAAACACAAAAAACGTGAACGGGAACGAATCCCGTTCTTTAAAAAACGAAATTTTGCAAAAATGACCCTACGAAAGTTTTTCTATTTTTCCTAAGTGCAATATGACAAAAGAAATTTTTTTTTAAAAAGAATTATATTTTTTGATTTTTATTTAATTTTTAATAATTAAAAAACGGTTTTAAAGAAAATAAATGATAAAAAATAATAAACAAAATGGGAAAAATCCCAAAAAATATAGAAAAGTAGTTTAAAGTGTACTGGATTTAGAAAAAAATAAAAGCTAGAAAAGTATGCTTATAATAAGCCGAAATAAGCTGAAACAGCTTATGTGCTTATTGGGCTAAATAGCCCTTATATAATAAATTGTGCAAATCACTACCGGATGAGCTATTATAGCATACTGGTAGTGAGTGTGTTATAAAACGTTGGTTGATTGGGGTTGAGGTCCCAAGTTCGAGTCTTGCTCACATGGGGCCTCCCCTAATCCCAACGTTTTTGCTTTTCATTATTTTTTACAACTTTTTAGATAAGCTGAAAATAAGCAACTTTAAAAAAGACAAAATTTTTATAACTAGCAAATAAGCACGAAATAAGCTGAAAAAGGTGACAGTTTGCTAATTTACACTAAGACTAAAAGAGTGCTTAACTGTTAGGCAGTTTAAGCTCAAATAAGCTAATGGAAAATGAAAATAAGCACAAACAGGGTGAGCACTAAACCTAATAAGCAAATGCAAACAAAGATAAGCAAGGACAATAAGCTAAAACATGCAGAAAAGGCCAATAATGGTTAAAACACTTAAAATTTTACACTAAGAAGCAAATAAGCTCAAATAAACCTAAGACAAAACTAAATAAGCTAGAACAGGCTTAGACTAACCTAATAAGCTAAACTAATCCTAAATAAGCTAATGCAATAAGCAAATAAGCTACAATAAGTAAAATGGCTATTGGACAAAAACTATGAATCAAAAAGGCCAATAAGGACTTTTCTAGCTTAAAAATAAGCTAGAAAACAGATCCTTATGGCTTAGTGGCTTATACCACTAAGAAACTTGGCCAAAAGCTACTTAAATCCACAATCAGAAAACATTTTTAAATTCAGGATAAGCTTCAATAAGCAATTGAAAAAGCCAATTCTTCTTTTTAAACACTTAGTGAAATTTTGACAGATTTAGCAAAAACACAAAGTAGCACTTTTGAGCTTAAAAAATAAGCTACTTAATGGATCCTTATGAGCTTATAAACTGAAAACAGATGAATATTAATCCTCAAAGAACAAGTATCAACAACAGAAAACATATTGAAATTAAGAATAAGCCACAAAGATCACATCAAAAAGCAGTTTCTTCATTTTTCAACACTTATGTAAACTCTTGACAGGCTATGACCAAACACAAACCAACAATTACATGCTTATGACTTTGATTTCTACTGAATTTTAAGACTCAAATAGTCATAAAAACATCACAAAGGCACAAGATTCAAAAGCTCAATCAAACAGGAAGATAAAATGAGCTAAGAGCTCACAGTTTTAAGCTATAACTACTTAAATCCTAAAAGATGAAATTTAAATAATGACAACTTTCAAAAACAGCTTTAATCTACCTAACTTAACTAGCTAAATCTAACTTAGTACCCCAACCCAATTAAAACACATTTTTGACCCATTTTGAATGTTAACCCAAACACCCCTTTAAACCCTTAAATCTTGTTTTTAGACTGCTTTACAAAGCTTTAAGCTAAAACAGATGAAATCAGATTATGACCAAGTAAAGTTAAGCAATAATAAGCACAATTCAAGCAAGGATAAGCACTATAAATAGCAAATAAGCAAATGAGCATATTAAGCTAAAAATGGACAGATTCACATAAAACTTAGACAAAGGACAAATAAGCATTAACTAAGCATAAGTAAGCATAAACTAACATCAATAAGCAATAAAGGACATAAAATAAGCACAATAAGCACTAAATAAGCACTGCTATAGTAAATTAAGAAAAAATAGAAAAGTAACTTACAACTGCCCTTGCTCAAAATAAGGCAAACAAACCAATCTACAAGCTCTAGCTTGTATAATACAAGCTAATGAGAGTCCATAAGCCCTTCTCTTTTTGGCTTATCATCCAAATATAAGCTGTGGTATATTTTTTTTTGGTGGAATTTTTTTTTAATTTTTCGTAAGTACTTTATAAATTTCTTAAAACAGGTCACTTATAAGGTTTTAAAAAGAGCTTAGATTGGCTTATGACAAGCTTTTGATAGTAAAAAAAATAGAACTCAAACTGTTAACTTAAAAACTTCCAACTTTCATTAATCTTCAAAACAGGTTACAAGATTTAAAAGACAATAATTAAAAAATGACTTAAAACTAAAACTAGATGATACTAAAACTACTTGCCAAATGGCTACAATGAGCTCCTATTTATATAAACGATAGCAAGGTTTCTATGGTCTTGTTTCTTCAAAGACGACAGCCTCTCAAGGGTGTGTTTGTTTGTGTTGAAGGATGAGACGACTTTTTTCGAGTTGATCATAGCCATTCAAATTGAGTAATGCCCAAGCCTTATGATCATAACCCTTCAATCTTTGTCTTCATTTGTAGCCGAATAGGATTCTTAGGGATTGCCAAGGTGGAATTTGGTGTTTAGTGTGGTGGGATAAGGTGGTAGGATAAGGTAGACAAAGGGGAGAAGAAAAAGGGATTGTGTTCTTGTCTGTTTGTGAGGGAAGGAGACCTATGAATAGTCCTTTTTTTTTATGCTCTTTTTTAGCGGCTCGGGACGGGAGAATTTGGTTTGTATATAAAGGTGTGCTAGGGGTGAGGGTTTGAGGTTTTGCGCAATTTTTTTAGTCCCTCATTTGATTTTTTATATGTATTTTTCACAATTCGTTCACTTCAGGTGATATAACTTTGGGAGTTTGGTAGTTTTGCCCCCCCCCCCCCCCAAAGTAACTTGTGTTATTGCAAATTAAGTCCTTTGGGTGTAACTTTGAGGGTTTGACAGTTTAAGCCCCTCAAGTTATAGTTGGGCTTTTAGTCTTTATGTAAATAGCTTAACGGGCTGACCCAGCCCATTAAATGGGTGTTTGTGGGTTTGGCCCTATTAAGTAATTATTTGATGTCCCAGGGCGCTTGGTTTTGTCATTGATTTTCCGGGTTAACTTTGACTTTGACTTTCTTGGACTTTGGCTTTGATTTGACTTTGTCTTTTTCATGTTCTTTCATTCCGTGCTCGGTTTTGTCCGTTTTGGCTTTGATTTTGTCCTTTTCTTGATTATCCGTTACCTGCACTATATAAGTGAAAACATATAAATACAATGTATTTTTGGTACGTTTTTTGTCATTTAAGTCCGATTTTGATGGAAAATGGTATGTGTAATTAAGCACATACCAGTAACCTAGGCATTCCAACGTCTCTAAGTAGCCCTTCATCTTCAAGAGATAGGAGCTCACTGACTGACCATCCTCTTATTTGCAAGCATGGAATGCTTTACCTGTTACGAACAGTTCCTTTTTAGCTTGCTCCTTAAACATAGTTTTCACTTCTTGTAACATGTCATATGCATTGTAGTTTTCCAATCTATTTTGAAGATCTAGAGACATACTAGCAAGCATAAGGTATGTCACTTCTTGTTGAGCGTTGACCAACTCATAATATGCGTCAACAAACTCAGGAGGGGCTGGTTACAAAGGCTGTTACAAATAAACTAGCTTTTCTCATACCTTAGAGTAATTTTTAAGTTGCGATGCTAGTTTGTAAAGTTTGGTCCAGTAAGCTTCTCTTTTTTGAAAATTGACCTGAAAGTCGACTTATTCATGTTTTGGCTTAAAGTCATCTAGAAAACAATCAAAGTTCAAAAATACTAGTATTTTCAATTAATAATCCATAAAAATTAACTATCCATGTCTATATAAATAAATAATTAATATTTGAAAGGGTCTAAGATCCAACTTGACGTTCCACCATTAATGCATATGATCGACTATAAATGGTAAACTTAAAAGTTAATTAACGAGTGATTATTGCCACACGTTCAACTCTTAGGTCCAATGGGGCACAAGATGCTATTATCTAGAATAATAATGTCAGGATCAAGGCAATAGTCTCCAGCATAGTATTGTTAATTTGGCATGTTTTGCCCCATCGTATGCCTCAGGTCAAAGGTTTGACTAACCATATTCGATTTAGGTCGTTCAATACAAAATTTGTAATAATTGATCTCAGGTTTGACCATACGATTATTATCATCTTGGGTTGCAGTTCACCTAGGATTGTCCTAGAGTAAAAAACAATTGCAAGTGATCTCATATTAGAATAGCAAAGACTCAATTATAAGGGTTTATAAAATTTTGATAAAACAAGTGTATCAAAAAAAGTGTACGAGGAAGCATGCATACAAATTAAGGATAATAATCCACGCGTAATATATAAAATTAGGGATAATACAATTATGTTTTATAATATTAGAGTATAAGAGAATTTTACCACGAGAAAAGATTAAAGATTAATAACCCAAACAAGGTAGGGCAGGACCTTAATACCTGCGTGGGAAATTATCAAACCTTAGATAGACACCATCAAGGGTATATACGCCTAAGTAATTCAATCATTAGTAAACTTGCAACATATTTTAAAATTGTTAAATAAGTTGTCGTAAAATGTTGAACTTGCATGTTTCGTCTCAGGAAAAAATTATGGTGTAAACCCAACCCTGTGCGTTTTAAAACATGCAAAACAATAATTTACTTTTATATCGCATATCGATCAAGCAAAATATATACGCCCAGCACTATATGATAAGCAAATAATAATGTATTACAATCTACCATTTGTACATTGCGTCATCACGAGAGAAAAATTATGGTATGTAAGCCTAACCCAATGCATTTTAAAACAATGCAAGACATTAGCTTGTAATAGATTATCATTACGATAGCTTTATTCCATATTATTTTCAAAAAAAAAATTTGCACAATTATATAAGAGTCGCAACAATATGTAGAAGCAAAAAACAAGTTGAAACAATTAATCATACAAAAACACATAAACGACATGCAAAGAAACGACCAACAAATGCCTTAACAAGTGACAAGCCGAATACCAAAATTAGGCCCCCAACTTGCTTTCGGAATAATCAAAGAACAAGTGGTACACATATGTTATCCTAATAAGCTAATCTATTACACAACAATAAGCTATACCAATAAGCAAATAAGACGAAATAAGTAAGAAGAGTAGAAAGAAGAAACGAGAGAATATTAGATTAGGAAGGAGAGAGTTTGGTGAGTTACACATACATACAAGTGAAGCAAATGTAACCAACACCCTCTCCATGTGTAGAGAGGGTCTTATGTATACCCGTTGCCTACATATTGGCGTATGGGCTTCTATCTTGGGTTGGACTTGGCTTGTCTTGGGCTTTGAGCCCGATACATGGACAATATTAGCTTAAAATCCAAGCCCGTTGAACCTGACTAGCCTATTACAATACAAGACTAACTATTATAAAGACTACCAACGACATTCTTGTTCCACTTATATAAACATGAGGCTAACAATCTCCCCTAATGTTGAGGTCTTCTTTGATCTCCCCAACGTTGACTTTCTTGATGGAGGTTATCTTGATTTGGCTTTATCTTCCCTGTGTTGAAGATTTGATTTGACTTTTGAGCTTTGCCTTCTTTTGTCCTGTCTTTGTCTTTTCTTGTTTGTAACAGCTTTGTTCATTCATGCTTTGTGATCTTGATCCTGAGCCTTCATTTTTGACTATGAGTTCTTGAGATCTATAATCTTGCATCATCTCCTTGACTTGAATCTTCTTGATTTAACTTTCTTAATTAGCTTGTGCTCTTAACTGACATTCTCATACTGATTTCATTCTTGTTTGACTTATATAAACATAAGACTAACAATCTTCCCTAGTGGACTATTCTTTATTTGTCTTTGAAGATCTTTGATGATGAGGAAGTTTAGTATCAACAATCTTGATGCTGAATGATTAACTTTGAAAGCTTGAGTATGAGCATGTGGTGATGAATACAACTTTGCTGGTACAACGTTGCATTTAAAAGGTTAGTGATAAACAACGAATATGGACGGAAGTGTCTTTGTCACTTCGTCGAATACGGTTTCAATAACCATGATTCCCCGTTAATTAGTATAAATACTGCTTGTGATCAAATATAATTCATATGAATCTTCTTGATAGGGTTTTGCAGCTGTACTAGCCTTTCTCGTTACCGGAGCATCTTAAAGCAGACAACACGGTAAGAGTAAATCAGATAGTTACTATCTTTCTGATTAAGTCATCAATTCATATACTGGACCAAATAGATATCCAGTTGGCACAAGCTTTATTCATATAAAATCTTGCAATTCACCTACTACAGAGCTGTTTGAGGTTGACTTTGGAAGGATTTCCATTCGTCACTGTGAATACTAAAGAGTATCACTCTGAATGTTCTGGCAAGATCTCAAGGATAATGCATAGGACTCTTTAATACCAAATGTTGTTTAAGGGTGAACAACAAGTGTTATACATGGATTGTGTCCTAATGAGATTTATAATTTGATCTCTCTTGGCTCTAGACTCGATTTGTGCACTTTGGTTTTAGTAATCGGAGGCAAGAGCTGACTGCCACCTATTCAATATCAACAATCTCGGAGTGAGATGTCAATAGATAACATGTGTATCTCCGTGACAAATAAGACAAGTTTTTTTAAGAGAAACTTAAATGGCTGGGAAGGGTTTTGCATTGCATCATTGGGTCTATGATGGCTTTCTTCAATACCAACAATCATCTTTGTGATTTTGATAGTTTATGTATTGACCCGGTTTCTGCCTAAGGTAAGTGGAGGGCTGCTTTGTTTTCACCCTTTATCCATACTTTTCTTTATTATTCTTTAACCCCTTCAATGCTTACCAAGACATCATCACTCGCACCTTGTTGTGATTGTTTCAGTGTTAGCTCAATCTTAGTAGGCATTATTCCCTTATACTTATTCTTCTGCAATCATACCTAAGGACTTCTAATCTAACTATGGAATGTCCATGGGTAGATCCCTTCAGTTCTGGTTGGATCATAGGACTTATACCTAACCTTAACCGCCTTATGACTTCATCAACGTCGTGAGTTAATTGATTGTTGGGTATAGAGATCGAACCATAAAACCTTTGATACAGACATTTTGAAATACTCCCCCTACACATGTGCTTCGAGATTCGAAATTGTTTTGCATATGAAGGAAAGAGTTGCAATTAGAGTCTTAAAGATCACATTCTTCTATATTACATTTTTATCACATTTTCTCCCCTTATTTAAAATAATAAATCTCTTAGTATTTAAAATACCAATTGATTAAAATTTATGACATGAAAAATTCCATGGGTAGAAAAATTATACCATGATAATGCATTAATTCATTTTCCTGATAGCTCCCCTTCAACATAGTATGTGGGATACCACTAATTTTTAAAACTTGACGTTACAATGAAAAAATGATATGACACCACAAATATGTTGAAGACGGAGTGTGATGCCTTAGTGAACAATGTATATTAGTAATTGACATTATAATTTCTACATTTTAATTTCATAAATTGTTTTTGGATACATAAAATTAACATTTATAAGATGTACTGTTGCGTTTGTCGTAAGGGACTTATATAAGAAGTTTTATAACTCCCTAGACAAAATACCTAATCGTTGTAATGTGGTATAGGCAAGACTCGGGGGTTGTTATCGTTCTCTAGGGGAATAGGTTTGGAAGGCTTGATCACGGTCTAACATAATTCTAAGGGTTGAGAGAAGATTATTTTTGTATTTTTATGTTTATAAGAAAACAGGTAAATCATATATTTGAGAGGTTGGTTTGGTTTTAGCTATTAAACTAAATAATAAACTAAGCTACTGGTGATAACAATATAATAAAAGATTATGTTTATTTAATCATGTATTACTCCCTAGATTGCTTCTCCTAGTGTTGTTGCTTTGTCACACTTGTGATGATCTATGTAATTATTTCCTAAGTCATGAACGAATTAAACGAACCCACCATCTATTTAATATTCCGTTAAGGCAACGCACAAGTAGGGTAGTATGATGACTATTACAAGGCCCGTAAGAGTATATTAAATGAATTTGAAATATATTAAGAGTGGATCAACCATATAAAGGGCAAGGTAGTATGAAGACTGTTACCCGATGGTATCCTTTCTACACAATCATGTTTTCCTAAATATATCAACAGCGATACAAACAAAAGCTGGTTTTCTATGACCTAACTTTCATATTCATCACAAGAAGCAACACCACTAAGATCTACATCCTAGGTTTCATACCATCATAAATAAACACAATAGAAGGTTTAGCCAAGCATGTTAAAGATAAAGCAAGAACATATAAGAATCACACAACAAGACATATTGAATGATTAAGATAGTCTTACTTGATTAAAACATAAATTAAAGGGAGTACAATAGGGTTTTAAGGCCTTATAATCGTCCCTAATAGCTGCTAAATGAACTAGGGTTCATCCCTTTCTTTTACTCTAAAGTTACACACTTAAAACACTAAAAACGAATTTGTATATATAGGAAAATCGCTATGACGGCGTCACGTTTTAGTCATGACGCCATCATGAATAGAATATTCTAGATAATTGGCTGGGTCATGCATTCTGAAACCATCTTGAGATCTTGTGACACCGTCTTGGTATGTGTTGTGACAGCGTTACGTGTAATTTGTGACGCCGTCTCCAGCTGCTGAGTAGAATTACTTAAGAGATGTTGGTGTAGGTCCGTAGTCTTGTTCGTTTCTTCTCCAAATGATCCCAAGTTATGTGTATTTCCTCCAAGTTCCTTCCAAATGCTGAATACCTGAAAAGGAATGATTAAGTACCTATTTTGGGCATAAATGCACGATTTAGGGGGTTAAACGACCAAGAAAAAGTGTATAAAATGACACCTCATCAAATACCCCTACACTTGAGATTTGCTTGTCCTCAAGCAAATAGGCTTTTCTACCTAGACAATAGCAATATGAGGGTCATTTTACCTACTCTTTAAAAGTATTTTACAACACAACCTTCTAGACCTTGTAATTAAAAGCACGGAAAGTATATACTAGCACCTCACATAAGTGTTTGGGATTCTCTCTTTCACTCGGTTGTAAATTATAACATAAGGGGAAATGGAAAATCAACACTCATTACCTATCATAGCATATAAATTACCATAGGCTTGGTAAAAGATCAAACCTCCACTGCTAGGCGCAAGCATTATTCATTACTATTTAAGAGGTCTTTTAAAGGGTTGTGGGGTGTAGGTGTAAGATAACATATAATGGAAACGGAAACGGATGGGATACATTTGGGTGGCTTTAGGTGAATTTGGAGTGGAAGGGTTAGCTAATTATTTACATGAATACACGCTGGTTTGGTTGCTAAGCCAAGACTCAGACGAAGATATACAAACTCTACACAACTCTACATCAATCTCTTTCTTTTTCTTTTCTACTTTTTTATATATAACATAATACATCATAACTTAGGGTTTATAACACGTACCCATACACTTGAGCTTTTACATGCTCGATATTTACAATCTAACTAATGACCCGATTTGAGGTGGATCAAAATAACATGGAGATCATTTAACAAATATACATGGGTAATGAATTAACTTTTCTTCCCTATTCTTTCGCGAAATAAATACTAACCATTGATCCCCATCATAGCCCAAAACTGTTATTTAACCAAGGCTAAGTGACTTAGCAACCGTGTACACAAATAATTCACTTGGTTAAAACAATAATGTACTACAAAATGAGTACATACAAGGTAGAGCTAAGGCGTGTTGGGTGTAACGATTTGTATAAGGGTGATATTGTTCGTCAATTAATAGTCCGCTTAACCAGAAAATTACGAAGAACCATGAAAAAGGATAGGCTCGAGGGCTTGTTACGAAGGGGTACCTTCACTAAAAATGAGTGCATAGGCAAGGGTGTGGGATAGTTTATGAGATCGGGTGACCATCAAAACAAATTACAGTTTAAAACCTGGGTTAAATCCTAATAGCCTCTTATCAAGCAAACTAATACTACTAATGCGGTCTTAGGATGCATCACAAAAACAAGTTCTAAAATTTAATATACTACCGATACACTCTCAAAATCCTAAAGTAACCGATACCAATGTTCTAGAAAAGGCGAGAAAAACACGCATACACATCTATAACGACGGAATAGACACACATGATTGCTCACTCCTTAACTCGAACAAGCTAAATGATGTACAATACAAGGGAAAACCTACAATTTGGAGGTTGGAATTTGAGAGTTTGTGCTAGTAAAATAAAATCCTATCCTTGACATACGCTATTAATACTGGTTTTTCCGTTGGTATGTGTCATATTTTTTTTTTTAATTTTGGGTCAAAATTACCTCTTATTGATATGTTTGATATTTACCCCCCCTGTCATTTTAAAGACAAAGCAAATGGCAAATTAAAGAATAGTTTTCTAAGGCTTATTTTCCCCCCCACTTAATTGAACATTGTCCTCATTGTTTCAAATAAAAGTACCCGAAAAAATGAATTAAAGGGAAAAGCAAAACAAAGAAAAGAGACTAGTATCTCCACTGGTTAGCTCACTAATGGAGAAGAAACATGCGATAACTGGTTAAATTGTCATCCAAGAATTGTCCAATGAAACTTCCAAAGAACTTCTAAGCTTCTTCTCATCAAATATAACCTGTAATCAAAGATAAATACAACTATACCAAGCATAAAATGTGTGATATACAAATATACAATATGAATTTAGGGTTTGACTTGATAAGCATAAAGAGTAGGATGAGAGAATTGTCAAACTCATTGTGTTTGTAGGTTTTAATAAAAGAAGTGTAACATATATTACATGTTATGCAATTTTTTAAAATTAAAAAAACTTTTAAGTTTTTTGGACCTCTGGCGTTTGACCCATCGATTATCCTGACCCCGTCACAGGCTCGTGGTGACGCGACGCGTGTAAAATCATTGACGGCTGTCTCCACATTTTGTGAAACGAAATTTTTTGTTTTTGATGAAAAATTCCTACACTTGATTCCATAAGTTAATTCCTGTACAAAATAAGCTGCAAAAAACCTGAGTTTGACCATTTACCATCATAGACTATCCGAAACTAACGCGAATTAATCAAAACAAGATTATTAACTGCTTGAACTAGTTCAAAAACTAGATAGATTCCCCCTAGCACTTAATATTTGCCGAAATACCTTTTGATGAAAATTATAAAGATGAGTTATAAAACAATACAAACATGATTACAAGATAGATTCAAACATGAATAGAATAAAATGAAAAGAATAAAACACATGACAATCCTAGTGTCTGGAAAAGTAAAATTGGGTTCCTCCCAAGAACGCTTTCCTTTATTTTACGAGTCTTGTAGCATAGACTCGAGCGTTCTTTACTCCTTAAGCTTAATGAACTTATTTGGTTAGTTTTTATTTTTCAATTTGTTTCCCTACTCTTTATAAGTACGATTCCAAGGTTCAATGAAAGCTTTATGATGTGTGCTAAAACACACAACGTGTATACCCCAGTAAAAAACTATAATCAGACTAAAAATACTAACATATGGATAATAATCTTGGCAATATGTTTTGTTTTTGTATTTTTATGTCTTTAGCAGCTAAAATCTGATAAAAAACAAGCAAAAAATCAGGTATTTACAGGTTTGTTACGATTATGAGTGCTTAATAATCAAGATTAAGAAACAAAGTCGATAAAAGTACGATCAAGCATGCCATTTGGAAAGAGGCCCGCGAGAAAATGAGGTCCACTGTGTCCCACTCGTATCTTATTGAGCCAGCCCCTTGGACCTACTTAATGGGCCCGGACCAGCCCAAGACAAGCAAGAAGCCCAAAATGGAATAATAAATTTGATTAATAATAAAAGGATTGGGTTGTGTCACGCTGACGTCAACATCACGTGAGGGACAATTAAATCTTACTCGGGCACGTGACAGAGCACTATATATGGGATGGCGAATAGAGTTTAGACATGTGGCCGGGAAAGAAAAATTATCTCAATTCAATTATAAACAACAGGAAATGATCTAACAACGAAAATTTTGTATACGAATGATGAATCAAAAGGGAAGGAGACGCCAGGCTAGAAAGAACGGTGTATCATTTCCTCCCAGACCTGCTGGCGAACTAGAGTTTCCTACCAACAAGCCCAATGAATTGAAGCCCAATAATCCCCAATGATTGGACAAAAATTACAAAAATTCACCCCTCACTTTGGGCTATATATAGAAGACGCCTCCCATATTTTTGAGGTGTTTGAGATTTTGCACTTATTTTCCTACTTTTTAACTATTAGGAGTAGGTTATTTAGCTTAATTTTAGTTTAGGTTTTATTGTGTAAAACATAAGTTTAATTGTATTCATTTTTATTTCTACTTTTTTAGCTTATTAAGGAAAGTAGGAATGAAGATGTGTTGTTTTTTGCTTATTTCTCCTTTTTTCTTTCTATATACATTATCAAAATAAGCCACTTCCTCTAATTATTATTCTGGAGCTTATTTACCAGCTTATGTAGATATAAGGTTTGCGAGTGAAATTAAGCCACCTAAAGCTTATTCAATGTCTTCCCTTGTTTACTTTTATCAAGTTTTGGATCACATAAAGTTTTATAAAATAATTTAGATCTTGCTTATTTTCATGATTAAGCTCATTACCAATTTTTAAGAGCCTATTTTTTAGTTTGGTTCTAACATAGCTTTTCCTTAGCTTATTCAGTTGGTTTTTGAGTTTATATTTGTTTGCGGTTAGCATAATCGGTTTTAGCTAATTTGATTATTTGAGGGTGCAGTCAACTAATATTTCTTTTCCGGTTTCATGTTGTGTCTTATCGTTGTTGTTTAGTATTGCTTATTGTTTATGTTTTAGTTGCTTATTGTTGTTAGATCTCTTCTAGCTTATTTAGATCTTAATTGGATTCGTGATTTTGAAGTGTTTATTTCACTAGTTGTTTTATTAATAGCTTATTATAGTTATAGTTACAATCTGAAATGTTTTATTAATAGCTTATTAGATTCGTAGATTCGTGAGCTTATCGAAGGCTCATCTTATTCGGTTTAGAAAATTTGGTTTGGTGTTGCTTATTCTAGTACCACGTATTCTACTTCATATGATATTCCAAATTTGGGCCTGAAATTGGTAATACAGTTTCTTTTGGCCACGTTTTAAGTTTCAGTTTGGACCTGCTTAGTTATGAACTTCTTGGACCGTGCTCTTAATAATACGACTTTTCTGTTTAATTCAGTTGGTCTCGTGGATTAGAATTAGCAGAAACTTGAATTGCAAATTTACATATGAAACTATACTAGTTTAATAATTTTTTGTTTTTTGTGTTTTGCTTTTGGTAACCTACAACTCATTGAGTCCATGGAGCTTAAGGATTAGTAAGCTAGAAAGAATTTGACTATTTTCTTTAGCTTATTAAATCGGGTGGTTATCGTTTATTTACGGCTCTTCATTTCGGTCCCATTTTCTATCCTTTCAATTAATTAGTGTAGACTTTGTTTAAAATGTTTAAATTAGCTTATTTTATCATTATGTGTAGCGAGTAGTTTATTTTATGCTTGTTAAGTAAATCGGTGTATAGTGAATTAAGTGTGGAATTTAATAAGTGATTAGTGATTAATAATTTACAAAAATTATTTAGTTTAGTGTTTTATTTAGTCGAACGGTAAAAAGCCATAATATTAAATAGGCATTAAATTAGTAATTAATTTCTCGATAAAAAAGTCGTTTTCAATATTAAGCCAACGTTTTGAGGATTCGATTTATTAGACGGAAATTAGTTCATCATTAAGATCGAAAATTTCACACTTAAGAATCTAAACACTTTTACTTGACAAGCATATTTTTCTTTATATATCTTTCATCTTATTAGCTTCCTTGTTAATTAGTTTAATCTAGTTTTTCAATTTAATTAGTTTTAAAACAAAAGCAAAAATATTCGATATTCGAGCATCAAACAAAACGGTTACGTGGATTTCAAATTCATCTCTCGTTGGGACACGACATTCGGAGGATCGAATAATCCTGATCCGATGTGATTAATTATATTATATTACTCGACTAGTCGTTCGCGACCAATCAGGTTTTGGTGCCGTTGCCGAGGAGAGGTGTAAGATTTTCACGTGGTGTTTGAAGTTAGTGCCTTGAAAATCCTTTCTCGAAAGTTATATTCGTACATAAATAAAAGATATAAAAAATCCAAAAATATGTTTTCTTTCTTAATTTTATTTTTATTTCTAATTTTTTCCTTATTCTGTTAAAGAACTATATATATATAAATATATATAAATAATATATATATATAATATATATATTATATAATATATATATCTAATATATATATATATATAATAATATATATTAAATAGATGTAGGGATCCAGTAAAAGTAAATTAAAATAAGAAGTGGTGAGTAAGTGACCAAAACCACAATTAGTTGATGCAAACGACTTACATTAGATACATTTTTAATCATCTAGATGCTCCATTTTGTGTTTTGAGAAAGTTAATTTGATGTGTAGATGGTGCAAATTGAATTTCATATTTTGACACATGCAAGAGGAGCAAAAACAATAGAAAGTCAAACACAATGCAAATCTAAAATACCGTATATGCATCTAATTAAAAGCTAGAAAACACATTATGATGCGTTATAATGCATCTAAGATTATAGACATGCATCTAATTTAAGTCGGTGCATCTCGGATATGCGGTTATAGTTACTTCTTATCCTTCTTATTTTAAGAAAACTTCTCATTTGATCCTAACTCTATATATATATATATATATATATATATATATATATATCAAAAATATTTTCATTTCATTTTCTTTATAAAAATCCAAAAATATTTTACATTTCTACTTTCCTTTTCTTTTCATCTTTATTATATACATATAAAAACATAAAAATATTCTTCTTTATCTTCTAAGTGTTTAATTCTTTTCTCTTTCTCTTTTTGTTTAATTCTTCACGATGTTCTTTTCTTCCTATCATTCACATGATCTTCGGACCATAGAGGATTTTTATTGTCCGTCACTTATCGGTAGAGGTGGACCGATCATTCCAACAACCGTTCCGGGAACCGTATTTTAGTGTTGAAAAATCATATGTTCAGACTGTTGTTTTTTGACAGACATTGTCAAATCCAATGATTTGAAGTGTAAAGATGGTAAATGAATCATTTAAACAAATATTTATCCTATCACCTAATTCAATAAACAAAATGGAGTTTCTCAAGACACTTCATCTGAATCTTATTCCATTCTCTTTAAACCTATGAAGCTGAATCTTGGGAGTTTTTTTTTTATGATTTTTATAACTCTTAAGAACTCATTCTATCATACATTGGAAGAGATTGGGTTTCCAAGTTTTCTTTCAAATACTTTCCATATTCTAGAACGTTGCAACTTAGGAAAGAAATTCTTAATTTTTGGCAATTGCCTACCAAATCAGTATTTGAAGCTTGGGAAAGATTTAAATCTTTTTTGCGGAAATGTCCCGACCAATAGAAGTTTTGGCTTCTTGAATCGAAATCCTTACTTATGTTACAATGGATTATGAATGATTGACCAAGAAAGACTTAGGGTGGCTGCCGCAGTAATTTCATGCGGGAAGACTCCTCAAGGAAGCTTATGATTTAATTGATAATCTGACACAACCATCATTTTTCAGTTGGGATGCCAAAGTGTATTATAAACACTCCACTGATATGAAGTGCCATATATTCTTAGACTACATTCGGCTTGAAGAACATTGAGGTCCTTGTGACATCAAACTGGATACACAATTCAAAGTGTTTAACATAATCCAGGACCATGTCATCTTAACACCTTTTACTATTCACTCTGATGATGATGAACCTTCTGAGATGACTGAAGATCAGAAATCGATTCACCATTTGAGTGCCAGTCCCACTCCTTTTTTTGACCCTGTGGTAGCATCTCTCTCTCTCATTCTTTCACTCCCACCGGATTGTGATTCTAATCTTGGAGGAGACCGACACAACTTCTTCCTCATCATGGGATCGGACTTCACCGAAGTCGATATGATATATTCGATCCGGCGGGGAGAGATATCCGTCTTCGTTTAAAGATGATTAAAATCTTGATTCTACTAAAGCTCTCCCTCCTCCATGAGCTTAATAATGAAATCTTTAATCTTGAAGGAATATCCTTATTCTTGAAAACTTATTAAAGGATGATCCTTCAGAAGCAAAGAACTCAGAGATCGATTCGCTTATTAAGGGACCATCAGATACCTTTTTAATGGGGGAGGATGATATCAAATTAAATCTCCTTGAGATTTATAACCTTGTCCAATCCCAAGGTATCCGAGAACCCTTATTTTCCTTGATCCAATTTTAGAAACCTTGCCCAAATGACTATCAATGATCCTTTGTTTGATTTCGAATTTGAATTTACTTTAAATTCAGACAATCCTATCTTGGATATTCAGAACAAGGAGAGTGACGAGTCTGAAACGGAAACCATAATGGATGAGTCAAATTAATAGAACAATAAAGAGTACCCCGCACAAATCCTACCTCGGTACGGAAAGTTTTCTATTGATATTGCCATACCTAACCCAATCATGTCCTTATCACGATTTCATTATGGCATCTTTGGTTATTATCATCTTTTTGAAACTCTTGGCCTGAAATTATTCTCTTATTTATCATACTATCTTGGCCTCGATTTTCCTAAGGAATACCTTAAATTTCTTTCATTAAATATATCCTTGCTAGTTGACAAAAATGAAGTATTTGATCTCGGAATTATCAATGTTTATGTATTTTCGAGACTTTGGAGATATTCCACCTGAGATTGTACCATCTGTCCCCCATGGATGAATTAATTTGGGGGATGAGTCAAGCTAGTGACTCGATAAGCGCTTCTCGAGAGGCAACCCGTGTTATCTATCTATTTTATTTTATTTATTTTTATGTTTATTTTGAATAAGTGTGGTGTATTTACTAGCTTAAGTGTGGGGGAGTGTTTCTCTCCATGATTTTGTTTTGTGGTTTGTTGTTTTTGCTTACAGGATTCCCTATGATCTTGAACACCTTCGTGCTTGTTTTCAATCCTCTAATCACGTGGTCTCCGATCATCTTCATGTTTATATCCTGGGAATCCTCAATCCTGATCATGTATATATATTGTGTTTTTCCCTTTCACACTTGGAATTCCTAGCATTTGCCTTTTTCGTCCTTAAGTGTGGGGATAATACCTGATATTTTTGAAAATTGAGGTCAATGTTCGGTTCTAAGTGTGGGGGGATTTCTATTGAAATGTGATCATACATGTGCCTAAATGTGTTCCCACGCATCCCCGTTTTGACCAAAATTTTAAATTTTTTATTGTGTTATTAGTTTAAAAAAATGATGAAAATATAGAAATAAGTAGGCCCGTAGAACTAGGTAGCTTTTGACTTGACTGAGTTATGCACTCTAGCTTTCCCCTTAGTTTTCTAGACTAAGCGTTTTCTTAACTTTATTTTTTTTATTTTTTTGCTAAGAACGAAAAATGATAGAGCTAGATATAAGTTTGATGCTAAGCGTGGAGTAGTTGGATCTCTTTAGAGCTCATAAAGGTTAGTTGTGTCCTTTTGCTCCCACCAGTTTAATAAACATTATATAATAAATAAAGTTACTTTAGTTTTTCCGATTCTTAGTTTAAATCCCTTCGTAGAGATTCCTTCTGGTGAAATTAAGGTACGCATCGAGGTTCTGTCAGTGTTGTGGTACGCTATCGGGTCTTGTCGGTTAGGACGCCCGATGTCTCGGAAGCTACAAGACCACAGGACTTGAAATTTGGCTAAAAAATATAATAATAAATCGAAGTCGAAATAAAACCACTAGACCATGGTCAGCTCGCATACCGATGTGGCTGTCGTTTAAAGGGTAGAGGCAATAATAATAATAATAATAACTATGGGCTAATAAAAGATTACTGGACCATGGTCGGCTCGCATACCGATGTGGCAGTTTTCAAAAGAAGGCCCATAGTAAGAATAATAAAGCCGAGGCTGATAAAAGTTTACTGGACCATGGTCGGCTCACATACTGATGTGGCAGTTTTCCAAAAGGTCGAGGATATCCTGGTCGAAATAAGACTCCTAAACCATGGTCGGCTCGCATACCGATGTGACAATTGTTTAAAGGACCGAAGGATAAAAATGTTGCAATAATAATATCTAAATAAAGCCTCCGTCTCTGGACTCGTAGTTGAGTTGTTTCGGATGAAATAAAAGGATAACCATAAATCATGCGAATTTAGAGCTTTAATGTGGACCTTATTCTCATCATATCTTCTCTTTAGGAAAGGATTTCAAACTAATTATGGTTTAAACCGGGTTTACTTTATACCAATAAGGACATAATTTACTTATCACCAATAATAATAAAATTCTTAGAGGATTTAGGAAAAAGGAAGCGAAAAGTAGCTATGCGTACACAATTAGCATTTATGAGTAGTGTTAGCATATATTCCTATATTTGGCTGTGATTTCGTTTTAAGCTTAGTTTGGGGATTGTGAAAAGTCAAGGATAACGAACTCCCGTTCTTAAAGCCTTTTAAATAAATTTTATAAAAATTGTATCTTAGTTTTTATCTATTATTGAATAAGTGGTTAGAACGGGGGCACTTGCGAATTAAATGATTTTTGAACCTTCTTGATGGACCTTTTCTGTTCTTGTTTGATTGTGAGGGGTCATAAGTTAAGGGGGGTTAAATTATTTATTTTTGGTCGTGTTTTATAAACATTGCGTGTGGGACCAACAATGGCTTAGTGTGGGGGATTTGATGTGTGCTAAAACACATAACGTTTATACCCTGTAAAACACTATTAATCAGACTAAAAATACTAAAATACGGATAATTATCTTGCAAATATGTTTTTTTGTATTTTTTAGGTCTTGCAGGTAAAAATGATTGAAAACAATGCAAAAATGGCTATTTCTGGGTTCGTTTCGATCAAGAGTGCTTAATAATCAAGATCAAGACAAAGTCGTGAAAACTTCCCGAGCATGCCATCGGAAAGAGCGCGAGAAAACGAGTTCAACGGTGCCCTCGGATCTTATTGGGCCAGCCCGTGACCCACTTAATGGGCTGGACCAGCCCAAACAAGCAAAAGCCCAAAAGATAATAAATTTGATTAATAATAAAAGGATTGGGTTGTGTCACGCTGACGTCAGCATCACGTGAGGGATAATTAAATCCCACTTGGTCACGTGACAGAGCACTATATATGGGATGGCGAATAGAGTTTGGACACGTGGCAGGGCAAGAAAATTTTATCTCAATTCAACTATAACAACAGAATGATCTAACAGACAAAATTTTTGCGTATGATTGAAGCAAAAGGGAAGGACACGTGGCCATGTATGAGCGGTGGATCATTCCCCTGACCCGCTGGCGATCCGAGGTTTCCCACCAACAAGCCAATGATTGGCCAATAAATACCCCAATGATTGGACAAAATTTACAAAAATCACCCCTCACTTTGGCTATATATAGAAGACGCCTCCCACAGTTTTGAGGTGTTAGATTTAGGACTTATTTTCTACTTTTTAGCTTATTAGGAGTAGGTTAGATTTAGCTTATTTTAGTTTAGGTTTATTATGTAAAAGCTCAAGTTTATTGTATTCAGTTTATTTTCTACTTTTTAGCTTATTAGGAGTAGGAATGAAGATGGTGTTTTTGGCTTATTTCTCTTTTTTCTTTCTATATGGCTTATCGAAATAAGCCACTTCTTTTAACTTATTTTTTGAGCTTATTTACCAGCTTATTTAGAGATAAGGTTTGAGTAGATTAAGCAACTCTAAAGCTTATTCGATTCTCCCTTGTTTACTTTATAAGTTTTGGATCAAATAAGTTTTATAAAATAAGTTTAGATCTTGCTTATTTTCAAGATTAAGCTCATTTCGTTTTTAAGAGCCTATTTTCTAGTTCGAACATGCTTTTTCTTAGCTTATTCAGTTGGTTTGAGTTTATATTGTTTGCGTTAGCATAATCGGTTTAGCTAATTTGATTATTGAGGGTGCGAGTCTACTAATATGTCTTATTCGGTTTTATGTTGGCTTATCGTTTGTTGTTAGGATTGCTTATTGTTGCTGTTTTCTTGCTTATTGTTGTTAGATCTCTTCTAGCTTATTTAGATCTTAATTGGATTCGTGATTTTGAAGTGTTTATTTCACTAGTTGTTTTATTAATAGCTTATTATAGTTATAGTTACAATCTGAAATGTTTTATTAATAGCTTATTAGATTCGTAGATTCGTGAGCTTATCGAAGGCTCATCTTATTCGGTTTAGAAAATTTGGTTTGGTGTTGCTTATTCTAGTCACGGTATTCTAGTTCTATGATTTCCAAATTTGGGCCTGTAAATTGGTATTAAGTTTCTTGGGCCACGTTTTAAGTTTATAGATTGGACATGTGTTTAGTTATGAACTCTTGGGCCTGCATCTTAATAATTTGGGCTTGTGTTGAATTCAGTTGGTCTCGTGGATTAGAATTAGCAGAAACTTGAATTGCAAATTTACATTCTGAAACTGTTTACTGTTAACAATTTTTGTTTTGTGTTTTGCTTTTGGTACCGGTCAACTCATGAGGCGTGAAGCTTAAGGATTTAGTAAGCTAGAAAGAATTTGACTATTTTCTTTAGCTTATTAAATCGGGTGGTTATCGTTTATTTGCGGCTTTTCAATTCGGTCTCATTTTCTATCCTTTTTCAATTAATTAGTGTAGACTTAGTTTAAAATGGTTAAATTAGCTTATTTGATCAGTATGCGTAGCGAGTAGTTTATTTTATGCTTGTTAAGTAAATCGGTGTTTAGTGAATTAAGTGTGGAATTTTAATAAGTGATTAATGATTAATAATTTGCAAAAATTATTTAGTTTAGTGTTTTATTTAGTCGAACGGGCAAAAGCCGTAAGATTAAATAGGCATTAAATTAGTAATTAATTTCTCGATAGAAAAGTCGTTTTCAATATTATGCCAATGTTTTGAGGATTCAATTTATTAGACGGAAATTAGTTCATCATTAAGATCGAAAATTTCACACTTAAGAATCTAATCACTTTTACTTGACAAGTATATTTTTCTTTATATATCTTTCATCTTATTAGCTTGCTTGTTAATTAGTTTAATCTTGTTTTTTTAATGTAATTAGTTTTAAACCAAAAAAAAATATTTGATATTCTAGCATCAAACAAAATGCTTACGTAGATTTCAAATTCATCTCTCGTTGGGACACGACATCCGGAGGATCGAATATTACTTGTCCTCAAGTAATTTTTATCCGATGTGATTACTTATATTATATTACTCGACTAGTCGTTCGCGACGAATCACTTTGTAATACCCCTTTCTCTTTTCAACTACATGCTTAAACCCCTCTTTTCTAACCTTTAAGTTTTCCACAAAGAATGACTCAAACTTATCCTTTTCTAAAGAAGATACTAGGTCTAATTCTTTTGTCCTTTGAGGCATTCTAAACACGACCTCATCGTCCCTTTGGGCAAACCTAATTAATCCTAAAGATTCATCATAAGTGAGCTTAGATGTATGCGCAAAAGGTTGTCCCAAGACTACTTCACTTAACCCACTGTCAATGATGCTGCCCAAATCTTCTAAAATCATAAAGTCCACAACATAAACGAAGCACCCGATAAATATATGCACATTTTTAGCTCTTCCAACGAAGATGCAAAACTTATATGGTTGGTGTGGGTTTCTACGTGCTTGAAAGGGTTTTTCTCTTATTTTGTTGTAGTAAGCACGAGACATGATGTTGACAGGAGATTGTAGATCAATGTATGCATGGCCCGTGTAAACGGTGCCAATTACGCAAGGAATCTTCAAACTCCAAGGGTCACCTCTCTTAATCTTGGGCTCTAGGGTCGAGAAAGGGGGTTGAGGTTCTCCTAATAGTTCCTTATGGTAAGCTAGTTCTTTCTCAGTAGGGAACCTATCCTTGAACAATTCTTCCTCAAAATTGTTTCTTCGTTGCGTTCTTAATTCAAGTTCCTTAATTCTTTCTTCAGGGCAGAAGATTTCAGAGTCGGAAGATTGGTTGGTTAATTCGTTCATGGTTTTGAAGAGGAGAGAATCAATGGTTTGCCGCATTTGTAAAAGCTTGTTTATTCGGGCCGTAAACTTAGCGTGAGTAGTGGCAGATGGTTCCTGAGAAGAGGATCCTAAGGTCGATGATGGATTCGCATTCTCTATAGTGAAGAGTGGAATAGTCGATGGAAATTACAAACAAACACACAAAGAAAAGATAGACAACGAGAAAGCTAATGTGCGGAAATTGGATCTTACTTGAAAGGATTCAAGCAAGTAGAACTAAGCTAAACTATGATCAAAACCTAACTTTTCCCCACGCAGTGGCACCAAAAACTTGTTGTGGTTGATGGTTCAGCTGCTTTGACAGAATTGTCAATTCTATGGATTTGAAGGTAAAGATGTAAATGATCATTTAAACAAATATTTATCTATCACCTAATTCATTAAGCAAAATGGAGTTTCTCAAGACATCATCAATCTAAATCTTGTTTTCCCATTCTCTTTAAACTATGAAGCTGAATCTTGTGTTTTATTTACTCTTAAAACCATTCCTATTCATACTTGGAAGAGATGGTTTCCCCAAGTTTCCTTTGTTCAAAAAAAATACTTTTCACATATTCTAAGAACGTTGCAACTTAGGAAAGAAATATCTAATTTTTTTGGAAATTGCATACCAAATTCAGTATTGAAGCTTGGGGAAAGATTTTAAAAAATCTTTTTTTTGCGGAAATGTCCCGAAAACCATAGAATTTTTTTTGGCTTCTAAATAATCAAATCCTTACTTTATTAACAATGGAAATTATGATGATGTGAACCAAGGAAAAGACTTTTATGATGGTGGCTATGTGTTGCTCCCATTGGTGGGGCTTTATGGTTATGGGTTATGGTGGCTCCGGCAGTAAATTTTCATGCGGAGACCTCTCCACAAGAGAAAGCTTTGATTATTGGAGAAATATTACAGCACTACATCATTTCATTCATTTCCCATGGGATTGCCAACAAGATTTATTATATAACAACTTTCAACATAAAAACCACTCCATAGACTCATACTAAAAACAGCTGTATTTATAATAAAACACACAAACACCCACTGATATGAGTTTGCACTCATATTCTGCGACTACAAAACACTTACCCTGATATAGTGCTCATTATTCTGAGACTCTTTATGCACTATTTTTTACTTTTACTTTCTCTCTTTCTCGCTCTTTTGAGAGAACGAGTGAAGGCGGAGGTCCTTTTTGTGGAACATCCAAACAGAAAAATCCAAAAAAAAACCTGGATCTACACAATATCCAAATATTTCAAAAGAGAGTGATTACCATAAATACCAACCACCCGGATAATTACTCGCACCTAAAATCCACGTACCATGTCCATCTTCTTATATCTTAAATATCTTCACAACCTGAAAATACCTTAACAAATATATCTTAACGATATAAATAATTTAAACTAAAATACTCCTTATAAAAAACCAACCCTAAAAACACCTGTTACTATTTATTTTATCTTTATTACTATTCACTCACTGAATGTATGGAAGATGGAACCTTCTGAGAATACTGAACGAATTCAGAAATCGATTCAACAACCCATGTTTGAGTGCCAATCGCACTAAAGTCTTCCCATCCCAACAACACCTGACTAACTCACTTCCCCCATCCACAATCCCCCCTCTAATTTGAGGTGCCACAGTTCCCAGCCACTTAAACACACTCCCACCCGACCAACTCAACTGCCACCAACCCCGACCCCACTTGCCCCCGGGTAACCGAAGGCGAAACCCCAGCCATCCCACACTCCCCCAAAACGATGCCTGCCAGAAGATTGTGCCCCCCAACCAGAGTTGTGTGTTGAGTGAGTAGGAGTTCCTCTCAGTACCCAAGCCACAGGAGTGAGTTATGATTTTGAGAGGTGTTAGTTGGGGGGGGTTTTGAGTGGTGTTGGCGCTCTCTTGGCGGCTAGCCCGATTCGATGGTTGCCAGCTACCCACCAGCCCCCCCACTAATACCCACTTCACACCAACTTGATTTCCCCACTATCCCAAATTGCCCCTCAGTCTTCCCCACCACTCCCCAACCACTTCCCCCACTAATAAACTACTGACTCTGCCTCCCCTTACCCCCTGCACTTCCCCACTAACTATGCCCACTCTTACCCCTTCCCGTCACCCACGTCCCAACCCCACTGCCAAGTTCCTCCCACTAAACTCTCCACTCCACTTACAAAGTCCCCCCACTTCTACCCCATTCGTCCGAGTTGTCCCCCACTTCCACTGCTACTACTAAATTACTCACTAATGTGCCAGTGACCCCCCCCTCCCCCGACATTTATCCCACTACCCCCAGGTGCCAGTTGCCAGTCCCCCCACTTACAACTTCTCCCATTTCCTCACTTTACTTCTACTCCCTTTTTTTTTGTTTTGTTTTTTTTGACCCTAGTGGAAGCATCTCCATCCACATCCTCCTCTTCTCATCTAGCGTCCACTCTCTCTCCCATCATATCTTTTTCCAACTAGATTCCAACTACATCTTCTCACTATCACAAATTCAAACATTCACTTCAAAGTTCTCCCACCGGGATTGGTGATTCTATATCTATCTGGATAGGAAACGCCGACAACAAAAGAAACTTCTTCCTCATCATGATCGGACTTCACAAACCGGAAGTCGATGATGAATATTCGATCCGGAGGGAGATATCCTCTTCTTGAAAGATTATTAAATCTTTAGATTCTACGAAAGATCTCCCCCTCCTCATTACATAAGAGCTTCATAAGTGAAATCTTTAATCTTGACGGAATATCCTTATTTTACTTGAAAACTTATTAAAGAATGATCCTTCAAAAGCATAAGAACTCCGAGATGTCGAATCGCATTTATTAAGGGACCATCATATAAAAACTTTTTGAATAATGGGGGAGGATAGTAATCACAATAAAACCTCCTATTCCTCCTATGGATGTTGATAAACCTAGTTCCATACCAAACGCCAAGGGTATCCGAAAACAAACAAAAAACCCTTTACGATTCCTAACCACTATTCTCCTCTTGATCCAATGTTTACAACTTTCTTTCAAATGACTAATATCCATGATCCTTTTTAGTTTGATTTTTTCGAATTTTGAAATTTACTTTAAAATTCACAGGTACGTCGTTAATCAAGTACAATATCCTACTAATCTTCGGATATTCATAAACAAGGAGGAGTGAACGGAAGTCTGAAAAAACAAAAAAAAAAAAAATAAAAGAAAAACCGGAAAAAAACCATCAATGGATGAGGTGCAAAATTGAAATAGTACAATAAAGTACCCAAGTACTAAAAAACCCCCCGCTCGCAAAAAACAAAATCTCGTGAAAATCACAAACTCAGTTCCACCCCCTCTGTAAACGGAAAGTTTTACTATTGATATTGCCTAAGAATAATTAGATAAACCTAACCCTCAGATCATATCAATAGGATGGTGTCCTTATCCCTTAATGCAAATCATCTCCCCCAATCTGAATCCATCCTCCACACACATACTTAACCCCACCTTATTTCCTCCATCTTTATGATCCCTAAATAATCATTCCACTAAATTTCCACACGATTTCTTTAATGATTTATGGCCATCTTATCATATCTATTAATCTTATTCTTTGGGTATTACACACAATTTTTTGTTGCAACTCTCTACTTACCTCGCCGAAAAACTCTTCTCTTCAGCTCACTGAAACTCTCTTTTTGAAAACTCTCAACCTCTTCGTCTCAACTCTTCTCATCCAAAACTCACTCTCCCTCTCCGAACTCTACAAACTCTCGACTCTCTGCTTCTATTTGAAACTCAACTCTCGCAACTCTATGAATATCTCGTTCTCTGCCTCTCTCCTTCTCCAAAACTCGATCCTACGTTGAAAACTTTCACTCTCCCTCCCTCCTCCTCTCCAAAACTCCTCTCGCCTGAAATTAATTTTCTTTATTTATCAAACTATCTTGGCCTCGATTTTCCTAAGAATACCCTTTCAAATTTATTTTCATTAAAATAGACCCTGCTAGTTTATGAAAATGGAGAATTTTTGATATCTGCTCGGAATATCATTGTTTATGTATTTTCAGAGACTTTTGGACTATATTCCATCCTGAATTGTACCATCTGGTTCCGTACCCCTATGATGAATTTAAATTTGGGGGATGATCAAGCTCAGTGACTCGATAAAAAAACAAAGCGCTTTCTCAGCCCGCTTCTTTCTCGTAAGAAGAAGGCAAAAGAACGACCGTGTTATCTTATCTATATTATTTTTTCATTTTTCTTTATTTGTTATTTTTTTAAAAAATTATGTTTATTTTTTTTGAATCATTGGTGGGTGTATTTTTATTAGCCTAAGTGTGGGGAGGGAGTGCTGTCTTAGGCTTTTCTCTTTCTCTCCCTTTTTCTCTTCTCTCCATGAGTTTTGTTTTCAATTCATGTTTTGTTTGCTGTTTTTGTTGTTGCTTACTACACCACAAAAACACAAAATAGGGATTCCCTATGATCGTGAGAAAAAGACCTCTCGTAGTGCGTTTTTCTTCTATCCTCCTCCCACCTCCCCTCCTAAGCCAACACGTGGTCTCTTCGTCCTTTTTCCTGTCATCTTCATGTTTATATCATTGGGAAATTATCCTCAATCCTGATCACTATATATATTGTTGTTTTTTTCTGTTTTTTCTTATCTTTTTTTTTCTTCCCTTATCACCCACGAGAAAATGTTAGGTGGTGGGGGTGTGGGGGTGGGGGGGGGGGGGGGGGGGTGGTGGGGACCGATACCGAGCAGTCGATTTGGAATTTTTCCTAGCATTTGCCCTTTTTTCCGTTCTCCTTAATGTGGGGAAAATAACTGATAATTTTTTTGAAAATTGGAGTCACAATTGTTTCGGTATTCGAAAGGTGTGGGGGGAATGTTTTTCTATTGAATATGATCATTACAGTGGCCTATATGTGTTTTTCCCCATGGGCAACAAAAACAACCAACCGTTTTGACCAAAATTTTAATTTTTTTATTGTGTTATTAGTTTAAAAAAATGATGAAAATATAGAAATAAGTAGGCCCGTAGAACTAGGTAGCTTTTGACTTGACTGAGTTATGCACTCTAAGAATACAGTTTCCCCCTTATTTTTTCTAGACGAATGAAACGTTTTCTTATACTTTATTTTTTTATTTTTTTGCCTAAGAACGAAATAATGAACTAGAGCTAGATATAAGTTTTAGATGAAATCGTTGGAGTAGTTGATCTCTTAGACTCATAAAGGATTAGTTGTGTCCCTTTTTGCTCCCACCAAAGTTTAATAAACATTATATAATAATTAAGAAGGTTACTTTAGTTTTTTTTTTTTTTTTTTTTTTTTTTTTTTTTTTTTTTTTTTTTTTTTTTTTTTTTTTTTTTTTTTTTTTTTTTTCTTCTTTTTTTTTTTTTTTTCCCTTTTCTTTTTTTTTTTTTTTTCTTTTCTTTTTTTTTTTTTTTTATTTTTTTTTTTTTTTTTTTTTTTCTTCTTCTCTTTTTTTGTTCTGTCTTCTTTTTTTTTTTTTTTTTTTTTATTTTTTTTTTTTTATTTTTTTTTTTTTTTTTTTATTTTATTTCCCTTCTCGAGATTTAAAAAAAATAAAAAAAAATCGATCCCTATTCTAGAGATTCCTTCTTCTCTCTTCTGGGAAATTAAGGTAACGCATTAATTCGAGGTTCAGTCAAGATGTTGTGGTAACGAACGCTAATATCCCGGGTCTTGGTCGGTTAGGACCGAGCCGCGGCCGAGCCCGATGGTCTCAGGATCTCGGAAGCTAAAGCAGACACAGGACTTGAAATTTGGCTAAAAAATATAATAATAATCGAAGTCAAATAAAAACCACACTAGACCATAAGGTCACTCGCTTACCCGATGTGGCTGTCGTTTAAAAGGGAAGAGGCAATAATTAATAATAATAATAACTAAGGGCTAATAAAAAGATTACTGGACCATGGTCTGCTCGCAAACCGTTGTGGCAGTTTTCAAAAGAAGATGCCCATAGTCAGAATAATAAAGTAAAGCCGAAGACGCCGAAGGCTGATAAAATTTTAACCTTCCATGGAACATGGTCCGCTCCTATACAGATGTGGCATTGTCCTTCCTTTCAAAAGGACAGATATCCTTGGTGTCGCTGGGTCGAAATAAGAACTTTTACTTCCTAAACCATCATCGGTCCCGGGGGCGGTCGGCTCCATAATACCGAGTGACAATTTGTTTAAAGGGACCTAAGGATAAAAAATGTTGACAATAATAATAATCTAAATAAAGCCAAAAGCCTTTAAGAAGCCTCGCGTCTCTAGACTTGCTCGTATAGTTGAGTTGTTTCGGATGAAATAAAAGGAAACATAAATCATTTTGCGAATTTAGAGCTTTTATGTGGACTTATTCTCATCATATCTTCCCTCTTAGAAGGATTTCAAACTATTATGGTTGTAAAACCGGGGTCCTATATAAACCAATAAGGACATAAATTAACTTAACACCAATAATAATAAAAATATCTTAAGAGATTTAAGGAAAAAGGAAGCGAAAATAGGCTATCGCGTACAGCAATTAGCCTTATGCGTAGTGTTTTTAGCAATATATTTTCCATATTTTGGCTGTATTTCGTTTTAAAAATAAAAAAATAAAATAAAAACTTAGTTTGGGGGGATTGTGAAAATGTCAAGGATAACGAAGCTCATCTCCCGTCATAAAGAGCCCTTTTAAAAAATAAATTTTATAACAGAAATTGTATCCATAGTGAATTTTATCTATTAATAGAATATACATGGATAGCAAACGGGAACGGCGCGGCGGTAGGGGGCACTCGAATTAAATGATTATTTTTTGACACCTTTATTTATATGACAGATGAACCTATTAAAATGAATCTTGATTATAAATTGTGAGTTTGGGTCCTCCATTTCATCTCTGGGTATGTACGGTGGGGTAAGCAAAACTAAATATAAGGACTTTATTTACACACCCTAGCCAGTTGGGCTGGTGGTCCCCCTCCCACCCCCCAACCAATGCTTATGAGTTGGGGGGGGCAAAGCAGTGAGCACCCCAACCCCCCCTTTAACTTTTTCTATAAATCTATATTAAAATCCCCCCTGTAAAACACTCATTACTCAGTACTACAACATACTAAAAATCAAAAATACGGATAAATCTCTTGGCAAAAATTGTTTTTTTTGTATATATTTTCGGTCTTGCTTGCCGGTAAAAATGTCTTGAAAAACACCATAGCAAAAATGGCTATTTTTCCTTTCTTTCTTTCTTTCTTGTTCGTTTCGATCAAGGAGAGGGTTGCCTAATAAACTAAATCATCCAAAGAACAAATGCGGAGCTCAACTCCCGAGGCATGTGAATAGTTTATGCCAGTTCCGGAAAGAGCGCGGGAAAAACGAGTTTCATTTCCCACAACACAACGGTGCCCTCTCGAACGGTAAAAACGGTTCAAACACACACCAACAAAACAACAACAAAAACAACAACAAAACACAACACATCACAAACCCAACACACAACTCACACACAACACACAAACACAACCAAAACACACACACACATCACAACATCAAACACACAAACAAAAAACATTCACACACACACAACCAACAACACATCACATTCACACACAACAACACACACACACATCACAACACACAAAACAAACAACAACAAACAAACACCACAATTTCAACGGTATGGCCCGCCCTGGTGTGACAATTTTCAAAAAAACACTCACATTTCACACAAAAGCACAACAACAAAACACACACAAACACAACCAACAAAACACAGGACAAAAACAAAACAAACGGTGCCCTCACCCAAATTTCACAACAAACACAACAAAAACACATCAACCACACACACCACACACAAACTCGCAACAACAATCACAACACATCGTGACCCCTCCGTTCTTATTTGGCTGGGCCAAAACACCAACAATTGGGGGGCCACCAAACCCTTTGGGGGTATTGATTGTTGGGTTGGGTTGGGTTAGGTTTGGGGGGGCACACACAATGGTGGTTGCTTTATTGGGTATGGTGGGATTTATTGGGCCAAACCATACAAACAAACACAGCCACCAACACAAAACAACAAACAACCAAACACACACAGCCGCAAGAACAAAACACGAAATTATTGGGCCACATTCAAAGCCCGTGACCCACTTAAAGGGCTGGACCAGCCACAGCCCAAAACAAGCATAAGCCATGGAGGAAGCCTCCAAGAAGAGTATATAAATGTGATTAATAATAAAAGGATTGGGTTTATGTGACACGGCGGAACAGTACAGCATATCCACTTGAGGATAATTAAAATCCCCCACATGGTCACGTGACAGAGCACTATATATGGGATGGCGAATAGAGTTTGGACCACTGCAAAGGGCAAGAAAATTTTATCTCAATTTCAACTATAACAACATAATGATCTAACATAAGAACACACGAAATGTTTTTGACTTATGATGAAGCAAAAGCGGAAGTACATGTTGGCCAATGTATGAGCGATCGGTTGGATCCATGTCCCCCCCTCAGCAATATTCCCCCAAACCCCGCTGGCGACCGATTTCCTCCCACCAAAACAAGCCAATGAATGCCAAGAAAATAATCCACAATATTGGTACATAAATTACAAAACATCACCTCCCATGGCTATATAATAGAAAGACTGGAACGCCTCCAACATTTTAGAGGGTTAGGATTTAGGACTTATTTTTTCTCTACTTTTTATTTTTTAGCTTATAGGAGTAGGTTAGATTTGAAGCCTTATTTAGATTTAGGTTATTATGTAAAAGCTTAAAGTTATATTGTATTTTCAGTTATTTTCTATTTCTACTTTTTAAGCTATAAGTGTAGACTAGGAATGAAGATGGTGTGTTTGGCTTATTTTTCATTTTTTTTTTTTTTTTTTTTTTTTTTCTTTCTATAATCAAATATGCTTAGATCTCCCTAAAGCCACTATCTTTAAACTTATTTTCTGAGCTTATTCTTAACCCCCCCATTTAAACCAAGCTTAATTTTTAGATAATGCTTGAGTAGATTAAAGCAACTAAGCAATACTCGAAAAATAAGCTTATTCGATTCTCTCTTCTCCCTTATATTGTTTACTTTATAAGTTTTTTGGATAAATAATTTTAATAAAATAAGTTTTAAGAATTCTTGCTTATTTATTCAAGATTAAGCTCCATTTTCGTTTCTTTTAAAAAGAAGTCCTATTTTTCTTATTCGAAAGAATCACAATATAATAATAATAAAATAACGGAAAACACAAACACGCTATTTTTTCTTTTTTTTTCCTTTTCTTTTCTTCGCTTATTCAGTTGGTTTTGCGTTTTATATTGTTTGCGTTAGCATAATCGGTGTTAGTAGCTAATTGATTAGAAGGGGGCAGAGTCTACTTATACCTGATATGTTTCTTATTTTATTTTCGGTTTTATTTTGTGGCTTATTCGTTTATTGTTAGGATGCTTATTGTTTCCTGTTTTCCTTGCTTAATTGTTGTTCGATCACTTCCTAGCATTTAATTAGATCTTAAGGTGATTCGTGTATTTTGAAGGTGTGTATTTCACTTAGTTGTTTTAAGTAATAAAGCTATTTATAGTTTATAGTTACAATCTGAAATGTTAATATTAAATTTACTTTTTAGATTCGTAGGATTCGGGGAGCTATTATCGTAGGCTCATCTTATTCGGATTTAGAAAAATTTTGGTTTGTGTTGTTTGCTTATTCTATCAACGTATTCTAGTTTTATGATTTTCCATTCCTTTTTCATTCCAAATTGGGCCTTGAAAATTTGGTATATAATTTCATTATGCTTCTTGCTCGTTGGGGGGTGGTTTCTTGGTGTCTTGGGCTCACGTTTTTAAGTTTATAGATTGGACATGTGTTTAGTTAAGAACTCTTGGGCCTGCATCTTAATAATTTGGGCTTGTGTTGAATTCTCCAGTTTTTCTTCGTGGATTAGAATTAAAGGAGCATAAACTTAGTATGCAAATTTTACATTTGAAACCTATTTTACTGTAACAAATTTTTGTTTGTGTTTGTTGCTTTTTTGTAACTTCTAGTACTCACTTTCTGGTCAACTCATTGGAGGTGTGGTGAAGCTTAAGGATTAGTAAGCTAGAAAGAATTTGTACTATTTTCTTTAAAGCTTTATTAAATCCGCGGGTGGTTATTGTTTATTTGCGGGCGATGTCTCGTAATTGCGCTTTTCAATTCGGGGGGGGGGCTTCTCCAACCTCTCTCATGTTCTATTCCTTTTTTTATTCTTTTTTTTTTTTTTTTTTTTTTTTTTTTTTTCCATTAATTAGTGTAGATAACTTAGTTAAAATGGTTAAATTAGCGCTTAGTATTTGAGGTATATTGCCTAGCATAGTTTATTTATAAAAATAAATAATTAAAATAATTAAAATATATTCATCTGGTTAAGTAAAATCGGTGTATTAGTAATTGAATTAAGTGTTGAATTGTAAAAAGAGTGATAATGAGTAATAATTTGCAAAAAATTTATTTTAGTTTAAGGTAGGAGAGAGGTTTTTATAAATATTTTTTATTTTAGGGAAGTAGTAGAGGGTCAAAACACGCCCAGTGCAAAAGAAAGCCCTAAGATTCAATATTGGCATTAAATTTAGTAATTATATTTCTTTCCCCTTTCCGATAGAAAAGAGGGGTGTAGGTCCGTTTCACACACACAATATTATCCAATGGTTTTGAAGGACTCAATTTAATTTAAACAGGAAATTAAGATTTCCCATCATTAAAGTATCGAAAATTTCAACCTACTATAAAATCTAAATCACTTTTACTTGACAAGTATATTTTTCTTTATATATCTTTCATCTTATTAGCTTGCATGTTAATATAAGTTTAATCTTTTTTTTTAATGTAATTAGTTTTTAAACAAAAAAAAAAAAAAACCAAAAAAAAAATATTAGATATTCCTAGCATCCAAACAAACACTCAAAAACTCTTTTGAACGTAAGATTTTTAGAATTTTTTATCATCAATTCATCTCTCATTCAATCCCGTTGGACACGACATCTTTGAGGATCGAATTAAAACATATATTGTATCATAATCCTCAAGTAATTTTTTTTATTATTATATTTTATAATTCCGATGTGATTACTTATATAATTATTTTACTCTCTTCCACTTAACTCTTTACTATTACTACTTCTTACTTCAGATTACTATTACTTACTTATATTACTACTTACATAACTAGTACTGCTCGAACTAGTCCGTTCGCACGAATCACTTTGTAATAAACCAAATACCAATTAAACCCCTTTTCCTCTTTTTTTTCACCAACAACATGCTTAAAAGACGCAAAAAAACCGACCCAAAACCCCACCCTCTTTTTTCTCTAAAACCTTCAAAGTTTTCCCTTTTTCTCCTCCCGTTCCTTCCCATTTTTTCCACAAAGAAATGGACAACAAACATTATCCTTTTTCCTAAAGAAATACTGGTCTATAATCTTTTTGGGGGGTTAATTAATTTCTTTTGTCCCTTTTTGAGAATTATCCTAAACGACAACGACGACTCCCAATTCATCGTCCTTTGGGCAAACCTAATTATCCTAAAGATTTATCATCATAAGTGAGCTTTGATGAATGGCGCAAATAAAGGCATGGTTCCCAAAGACTACTATCCTTAACCCACCCACCTCTCTGTCATGATTGCTAGGTGCCATGCTGGCCCAAGAATCTTCTAAAACCATAAAGTCCACAACATAACAAACGAAGCAAAACCCTCCAGCAACGCCGATAAATTATATTGCACATTTTTTACTTAGATTTTTAATTTTAGTTAATTAATTTCACTCTTATTCCATAACATCCCAAAACGAATGATCTGCCAAAACTTAATAATGGGATGGTGTGGGTTTCCTTTCTAACGTGCTTTGAAAAAAAGAAAAAAACAGAGAAAACGGTTTTTTTTTTTTTTTCTTCTTTTCTTGTCTTTTTTTTTTTTTTGTTTTTTTCTTTTTCTTTTTTTTTTTTTTTTTTTTTTTTTAAGGGTTTTTTTTCTCTTCATTTGTAGTAGTAAGCACAGACATGAGTTTGGAAAGAGCTTGTAGATCAATGTATGCATCGGCCCCGTGTTAAACAGATGCAATTACGCAAGGATCCTTTCAAACTGGAGTCCAAAGGGTCAACCACACCTTCTCTCTTGAAGCTTGTTTTGGGCTCTAGAGCAGGGTGTCGAGAAATGGAGGGGGTTCAAAAGGTTCTCCGTAATCGTAGTTTCCTTATGGTAAAGCTAGTTCTTCTGTCTCAAGTAGGGAAGGGGAACCAAATCCTTGAACAATTCTTCCCAATTCTTTTTCTTCTGTTTCTTCTAACTTCTTTCTAACTACTTCTTCCTCAAAATTGTTTTCTTCTTCTTCTTCTTCTTTCTTTTCTTCTTCGTTACGTTCTTAATTTCAATTCCTTAATTCTTTCCTTCCAGATGGCAAAAAGATTTCAGAGTCGGGGACGTTGGTTGGTTAAATTAATTATTTAATTCGTGATCATGGTTTTGAATAGGGAGAGAATCTAATGTTTGGTTTGATGGCCGCTTTTGTAAAAGCTTCTATTTTATATGTGGTATATTATATTTTTTATTGATTTTCTTATATTTATCTTGTATATTCGGTTTGTCGGCTCGGCTATTATTTCGGCTCGGGGTTTTCTCGGTCGATTCGGCGGGTGAGGCGCGCCGGTATCATTCGATGGGTTTCTGTATTCGGTCGGGGGTGGAATTTCTTCGGGATCGTGTCGCCGGGGGGGAATATTTTTATGCTCTTAATTCGGGAGGAGGTTTTCGGCCGTAAAAACCTTAGCGTGAGAAGTGGCAGACTGTTCCTTCCTGATAATGGAGGATCCTAGAGGGACGATGATATGGCTTTTTTTTTTCTTCCGCATACTTCCCTTATCTCCTTCCCTCCATGATGAAGAATTGCATAGTAGTCAAATGAAACATTAACGAACCAAACACAACACAAAAAAAATAGACTTTTTTTAACAAGGAAAAAAGCTCCCTATGCGAAATTAACTCTTCCTAGAAAGAATCAACCCTGCAAGATCGCCCTACGCAAAACTATGATCAAAACCTGACTATTCTCACCAACAAAAACAAATACACGGGATCAAAAAAAATACATAAAACACAAACCCACGCACGGGTCGCCGAAAAACTTTTGCTTTTCCTTGCTATAGTCCTTAGATGGGCGGAGGAGGGGACTTCAACAGCCGTTTTTTACATGTAACATCTCCCTAGAGTCAAGAATACCTAACTAATGTCGTTGTAGTTGTAGTATATGTAAAGAATCAGGGGTACACATCTGCGAGCTTCTCACATAATGAAGATATCGGGGCGTCGTTGCAAGGTAGGAAGGCCTTGATCACAAGTCTAACGAAAAATCTAAGGGTTAAGAGAAGATTATTTTTGTATTTTTATGTTTATAAGGACGCTGAGCGGGCTCATGCTCTACAAATTATCACATATTTAAGGTTTGGTTTGGGTTTAAGCTATACTACACACACATAATAAACTAAGCTACTGGTGATAACAATATAATAAAAGATTATGTTTATTTAATCATGTATTACTCCCTAGATTGCTTCTCCTAGTGTTGTTGCTTTGTCACACTTGTGATGATCTATGTAATTATTTCCTAAGTCATGAACGAATTACACGAACCCGCCGTCTATTTAATATTCCGTTAAGGCAACACACAAGTAAGGTAGTATGAAGACTATTACAAGGCCCCTAAGAGTATATTAAATGCATTTGAAATATATTAAGAGTGGATCAACCATATAAGGGGCAAGGTAGTATGAAGACTGTTACCTGATGGTATCCTTTCTACACAATCATGTTTTCCTAGACATATCAACATCGATACAGACAAACCTGGTTTTCTAAGACCTAACATGCATATTCATCACAAGAAGCAACACCACTAAGATCTACATCCTAGGTAATAAACACAATAGAAGGTTTAGCCAAGCATGTTAAAGATAAAGCAAGAATAGATAAGAATCACACAACAAGACATATTGAATGATTAAGATAGTCTTACTTGATTAAAACATGAATTAAAGGGAGTACAATAGGGTTTTGAGGCCCTAAAATCGTCCCTAACAGCTGCTAAATGAACTAGGGTTCGTCCCTTTCTTTTACTCTAAAGTTACACACTTAAAACCCTAAAAATGGATTTGTATATATAGGAAAATCATTGTGACGGCATCACGTTTTAATCGTGACGCTGTCATGAATAGAATATTTTAGATAATGGGTTGGGTCTTGCATTCTGACGCCGTCTTGAGATCTTGTGACGCCGTCTTGGTATGAGTTATGACGGTGTCACGTGTAATCTGTGATGCCGTCTCCAGCTGCTGAATAGAATTTCTTAAGAGATGTTGGTGTAGGTTCGTAGTCTTGTCCGTTTCTTCTCTAAATGAGCCCAAGTCACGTGTATTTCCTCCAAATGCCTTCCAAATGCTGAATACCTAAAAAGAATGATTAAGTACCTATTTTGTGCATAAATGCATGATTTAAGGGGTTAAACGACCCTGAAAAAGTGTATAAAATGACACCTCATCATGTAACCAAAATACATTAAAAGGCTTTTGGTTTTAAAAGCTCCCCCTTAAAAACTGATATACATAAATATGACATTTTAAGAAAAAGTGATACCATAATTTTTAAACTAGTTTGAGGAATGGAGTGTTGAACACACAGTTTTAACAAATACCACTTATTATGTTAAGATACCACAAATTATATTGTAAACAATTTGACATTGAAAGTTCTTTTTGAAAATTGTGTTCAACAGTTTTTTAAAAACCATGATAGAAGACTTATCTTCTATTTTTTGAGTAAGCGCACTGAAGCATACACTTCCCTATTACATTCTGGATCGAGTTATGCACTGAAATGTACATAAGTCAATAAATAAATTTAGAAATGACATGTTTTTAAACGTTTGAACTCTTGCTCGAACTTCATTTACACACCCATAAATGTTAATCGACATTTCTAGGTACGTAAATGTTATCGATTATAAGAGACATGTCGAGAAGATTCTTTTTGGGTATTTTTGAAAATTTTCTGATTTTATATTTTGTTTTTCTAGATTTTATATTTTTCTATTTCATTTATGCACTATTTCAGGGTCATTTAACCCCCTAAATCATGCAAATATGCCCAGCTTACGTGCTTAATCGCTTGTTTTCAGGTTTTTAGCACTTGGATGGCTTTTGGAGGAAATACAAGTGACTTGGTCTCATTTAGAGAAGAAACAAACAAGATGACGGACCTACACCAAATCTCATGATGACTTTTGCAAACAGAGGCTGAAGACAGCATCACAAGCATAAAGCGACGCCATCGTGATCAATCTAGTAACGGCGTCAGGATTGTGGCGACTGCATCAGGATGTGGACGACTGAAAGAGGATCTAGAATCATCTACATGGCGACGGCGTCAAGTGCACAAAGCGATGCCATCGCGTCGACAACTCTATAAATATAAATCTGTTTTAGGGTTTTAATTTGTAACTTTGGGATAATTTTGTGTAACCCTAGGGAGACGAACCCTAGTCATTTTAGGAGCTTTATAGGTCATTTTTAGGGCCACAAAACCTTATTGTACTACCTTGAATCCAGGTTTTAATCAAGTAAGGTATTTATCTTTAATCATTCAATATGTCTATGTGTTGTTTGATTAATTTATCTTCTTACTTTATTCATAACATGCGAGGCTAAACCCTCTTTTATATTTATCTATTATTTCATGACACTTAGATTGTAGATCCTTTTGATGTTGCTTCTTGTTGATGAATGTGCGCATTAGGCTTTAGAAAACCAGCTTTTGTCTGTATCGCTGTTGATATGTCTAGGGAAACGTGAGTAGTGTAGAAAGGATACCATCGGTAACAGTCTTTATACTACCTTACCCATTATACGGTTGATCCCTTTTAAGTTATTTCACATCCATTTAATATACTCTTAAGGTCCTTGTAATAGTCTTCATACTACATTGCTTGTGTGTTGTCTTAACGGAATATTAAATAGATGGCAGGTTCGTGTAATCCATTCATGCCCTAGGAAATACTTACACATATTATCACAAGTATGATAAAGCAACGGATCTAGGAGAAGCAATCTGAGGAGTAGTGCATGATTAGGTAAATATATTTACTTATCATTAAAGTTATCACCAGTAGAATAGATATTAATTAGTTTAGTAATTAGTTAAATAAACCAACCTCTTAAACCATAGATTTACCTGCTTTTCTCTAAAACATAAAAATACAAAAATAATCTTCTCTCAACCTTTAGAATTCTGTTAGACCGTGATCAAGCCTTCCCAACCTATTCCCTTAGAAAACAATAACAACCCCTAAATCTTGCCTACACTACACTGCAACGATTAGGTACATTGAGTAAGGGATTGTAAAACTTCTTGCTGAAGTCCTTACGACCCTTACATCATTGGTTTTTTATTTTTGTATTTTCTTTTTCAAAATATTTATGGATCAAGCAGATTTGTTTGCCAGAACCTCCGGTTCTTCTGGAGTCAAACATCTCATACCAAGTCGTCTGACGAGATACTAAAACCTATCTTCGGGTAAGGCTTTAGTAAATAGGTCAGCTAACTCTTATTCAATTTCGACAAAGAATAATTCAATAATACCCTTTTCAACATGTTCCTTTATGAAGTGATATCTGACATCAATATGCTTGGTACAGGAATGCTGGACTGGATTGCACGAGATGGCTATGGCTGCCTTTGAGTTACAATACATAGGTATTTTATCAAAGTGAAAGCCATAATCTGTAAGCTCTCAACCATAGAACTTGAGCGCAGCACGCAGATAAAGACACATACTAGGCTTTTGTTGAAAACAATGAAGTGCAGTCCTGCTTCTTTGATGACCAGCTGACTAGCTTATCACCACTTAGAAATTGTATACCACCATATGTGCTTTTTTGTGTATCGAGACAGCCTGCATGATCTAAATCTGAAAAAGCAGTCAGATTAAAGCCGGTGTCCTTCGGATACCAGAGTCCCATGTTAATTGTATTCTTAAGGTACCGAAAGATCCGTTTAACCTCCTTGAGGTGCTTTTCAGTTGGTCTCGCTTGATAACGAGCACAATTACTTGTTGCATGTACAATATCTAGTCTACTTGCTGTTAAGTACATAAGTGCTCCGACCATGCTATGATATTTTATTTGATCAACTAGAGTTCCACTCAAGTTAGCATTTAGGGGGTTGGTAGCCATTGGAATACCAATGCTATCACATGAGGTCATACCATGCTTTTTAAGTATCTCTTGAGCATACTTAGTTTGGTTTATAAAGATACCACGTGGGGATTGGTGGATCTGAATTCCTAAAAAGAATTTTAGCTCCCCCATCATAGACATTTCAAACTTGTTGTGCATTAGTTTTTCAAACCTTTTTGAAAGTTTTGGGTTCGTAGAAACAAAATAATGTCATCAACGTAAATTTGCACAAGCATTATGTCTTCCCCTTTTTTAGTAATGAACAGAGTTGGATCAATAGAACCTTTTCAGAATCCTTTGGATACCAGGAAGTTGGAGAGTTCATCGTACCATGCCCTTGGAGCTTGCTTGAGTCCATATAAAGCTTTTTTTAGACGATAGACTTTGTCAGGATGATGTGGGTCTACAAATCCATCTGGCTGGTTTACGTATACTTCTTCCTTCAGAGGACCGTTAAGAAAAGTTGTCTTTACATCTATCTGATAGATAAGAAATTACTTGTGTGCAGCATACACAACGAATAGACTGGCTGCTTCCAACCGAGCAACTGGAGCAAATGACTCTTCGAAGTCGATTCCTTCCTGTTGGCTGTATCCCTTAGCTACAAGGCAAACTTTGTTGCGAATTACAGTATTCTCCTCATCATGTTTGTTTTTCCAGAGCCACTTCATGTTAATGACATTTTTGCAAAGTGGTCTATCGACTAATTCCCATACATCTAATTGATCAAACTGGTGAAGTTCTTCCTGCGTCACTTCAATCCATGCAGAATCAGCCATGGCTTCTTTGATGTTCTTCAGTTCGGTTTGACTCATGGTGAGTGCGAGCATACACATCTCGCCATCTATTTCTAGTTGACATCTTGTTCTAATTGATTGAGAAGGATTTCCAATGACTTATTCTAACAGATGATCTTTTGTCCAATGATGTTCTAAAGGATGTCGTTGATAGAATGTATGCATGTTTGATGAGTCAACATATTGAGGAAATGTCTCCCCTCATTCTTGTACCGGTGTACTAAAGATGTTGATAAATTCGTCTTTGTCAACTTGTGTATATTCTTTATTGGTTTTTGATTGAATAATGTTCTCATTGGCAGTGACAATTGGTGCTTGAGTTGGTGCTTGACTTATAGTTTCTGTGGTTGTTGAAGTAGATGGAGTTGTGTGTTGTTGTTGACGTTGATTAGGTGCATCAGTAGCATTTACAGCGGAAGACTTTGACACAACTTGGGTAGGTCCATTAAGTAATTCATCGAACATCAGACTAAATAGAAAACCCATCTCATTTTACGTTGTTATTGTCTTAGCTGCTTGAGGAACATTTTCTTGACTTTGGGGACCGAGACCTAAACTGTTATGTTCAAGTGCCGTTGTTAGACATTGTGGTGCGAGGTCAGAACTGAAGTGATCTGATGCCATTAGAGGCAATTCGTCAAAGTTAACGTGAATGGTTTCGACTATCACTTTTGTTCTCTTGTTATATACCCGGTAAGCTCTTGACTGAGTAGAATACCCTACAAAGATACATGCATCACCTTTTTCCTTCATTTTGTCAAGATTTTCACCATCTCTGATGATGTAGAAAAAAGAGCCAAAAATGTGAAAGAACTTAACAGACGGTTTCTGCCGATGATGTGGTAAGGTGTTTTCTCATGTCAAGGAATTACGAGTGAACGGTTTTGAGTAAAACATGTTGTTACAATTGCTCCAGCCCAAAATTACAAAGGAACTTTAGCGGCACTTTGCATTGTTCGAGCAGCCTCAACAAGAGTACGGTTCCGTCTTTCAACAACGCCATTTTGTTCAGGTGTTCAAGCAGTTGACGTTTGGTGTTCTATACCTTCTTTTGCAAAATATGCATGAGGATTTTTGTTTAAAAATTCAGTGCCTTTGTCAGTTTGCACGGTTCTTACTTGAGCATGAAGTCATCTTTAAACAAGTCTGAGGAAATAAATGAGAACTTTAGGTGTTTTGTCTTTGGACCTCAAGAAGTGAGTCCAAGTATATCTAGAGTAGTCATCAACAATCATGAGAACATATTTCCTTCCATTAATACTTTCTACTCGCATGGGACAACATAAGTCCATGTGTAGAAGTTGTAACCGTCTTTTGGAGCTCGGAGTAGTCTTTGTGTGAAAAGACTTTCATTTGGCTTTCCCTAACTCACAAGAAGAATAAAGATGATCTTTGATGAATTTTAACTTTGGAAGACCAATCACAATATCATTCTTTGATAGCAAGTTGATCGAATCGAAGTTCAAGTGAGAAAGACGAAGATGTCATAACCAAGCTTAAGACGATGTAGCTTTAGCCATTAAGCAAATAGGATTAGGAGAAGTTGTATCCTGAAGGGTGATTGAGTAAAGATCTGATCCATGAGAACCTGTGAGAAGATCATTTCCCTTCAAATCACGAACATAATATGTAGACTTCCCAAAAGCAACTTCCAAATCTGCATCACAAAACTGACCAACGGAGAATAAATTGTGATTCAGCCCTTTTACGTAATAAACCATTTTAAAAGTTACATTCCCTTGAACCAGATCTTCATAACCAAGAATCGGTGCAATTTGATCATTTCCAAACTTCACCATACCCATAAATTTCTCTACAAATTACTTAGAAGCTTGAGATTTTCCGTCATGTGCTTTGAGCACCCAGAGTTGATGATGAATAGAATTATCTCTACGAGCCATAAAAGAATTAGAAGATGATGGAGTATTTGATATAGTGGATTTCCTAAGAGTCGTGGGTTCTGAAAGAGTAGTAGTTCTAGACTTATTTGTTAGAGGCATACTAACATTTGGTTTAACATTCACTGTACTAGTCTTAGAATTCCATATATATCCTGGTGGTGTGATCTTAGAGTACCACCATTTACATGTCTTACTAATCTGCTTATATTTCTTCCTAATTATGCTTCTAGGTTTCTGATTAGTGGATTCTGAAGCAACTATTCTCTTAAGGGGTGTTGCAACAGATTGGTTTAAAGTTCGTTTGGGTTCTCTAGTACTAATAGGCACAACAATTGGCTGTTTAGTCCTAGAATTCACGCCATTAATATAATGAAGAACACACATATCATGATTGTCATTTAGCACACATTTTCCACAAGTAACACAAACAAAGTTTACATTAAGGTCTTAGCATTCAAACTGTCATTACACACAGTTACAAACGTTTTATTATTTGAAAATTTAAATTCCTGCAGTGGTCTTCTACTTATTGCTTCTTCCCTTAACTATTGTTAGGCATGACTCTATCTTCTAATTGATTGAGCTTAAGTTGTGGTATGCTAACACTAGTAGTGGGAATTACTCCTGTAGAGAAAGACATGCATTTTTTGTTTTCCTAATGTCTTAAGGCAACTGTGGTGTTCTAGTTTGATTATGCTTTGTGTGAAATTAATACATTCCATGTGCAATCACATTTGTGTTCTTTAAAATTGACTTCACATCCTGAGGCAAAATTTGTACAGTGACTGGTTTTGAAAAATCGTTGGACACATTATTTGTGGTAACTGACTTTGACTTTGAAAAATATGTCTTTGCAAGAGAATCTAAAAAAGTAGCCGGTTTACCTAACACTGATTGTCTTTGACTTTTAAAAGCATTCGGTTGTCGAATAACCGATGGTTTTGCAAACTTAGTTTCCATAGATTTTCCTTTCATCTTTTCAGTGAGTTTCTTTAACTCACTTATTGCAATGTCTTTGTCTTGTAATTAATGTAGAATATAAGTAATACTTAAACAAACATATAAGTATGAAGAAATCTAAAGAGAGAAAGAGAGTAGGACGTTGCTTCTAGTGAGAGAAAGTGAAAAAGAATTATATTAGATTAGTATATGAAAAATGAAGAAATCCTATGGGCCGGCCATGGGCTTTGTCCATGGGCTTTTCCTTAACTAGCCTATCTAGTTTCCAAATATTACTTAACGAGCTATCTAACGATATTTATAGAAGTGATCGATACTTTCATATTCCTAAAAATCTCCCCCTATGGGAGGTCACTCCATTTTACAAAAACTTAAACCTAGCATACTATGCTTTGTCTTTAGTCTTGTGCTCGTAGACTTGTTTTCTTAACTTTATATTGTAAACATGATGTAGTGATCTTTGACTTTAGGCTTAAGCTTGACTTTTATGTGAACTTGAACTTCTTTGAGATCATCAACCAAGCATAATCTCTTATCATTATCTTGTGATCTTGTTGCCGTCTTGTGCACTTGTGACTTTTAGACCGACATGCTCATAGTGTTGTTGTTTCTTGGTCTTGAAAGCTTCAATAAGACATCTTTCTTGAAATTCTTTAACTATAACACTTCGTCACTTCGAGAAAGACGTTCAGTATCAGAGTGACAGAAACTTCTTTGAAATTCTTTCACTTTAATACTTTGTCACTTCAAAAAGACGTACGGTATCAGAGTAGCGGAAGTCTTGAAACATGTACCTGAGCTTTCATGATGTCTTTACTTTTATCAGTCAAGTATGAGCATGTGGCATTGAATCTTGACTTGTCTTGATCCAATAGTTGCGACCATTAGGATTACCTGCATGAAAGGGTTAGTGATAACAAGTATGCATGAAAGTGGCTTTGTCACTTTGTCGAATACAGTTGTAATAACCACAGTTCCCCATTAATCAGTATAAATACTGCTTGTGAGCAGGTAGAGTATTAAAGAATCTCCTTGACAGGGTTTCGCAGCTGTACTAGCTGTTCTCGTTACTAGAGCATCTCAAAACAGACAACACGGTAAGAGTGAACCGGTAAGTTACTATCTTCCTGATTAAGCCGTCAATTTACGTTCAGCTTTCCTATGTCCAGATACCCTTGTGAGGCTTCCCATAGACATAAGATTGAAAATTGATTTAGGAAAATCAGTCGGTGTGTCAAGATGCAAACGGTTTTTATGACACACCAACAATTTTATCTTTTTCAAAATTCATCCGTCAATTCATAAGCTGGACCGAATCGATATCATGTGTCACAAGTTTTATCCATACATGATCTCACAAGTCACCTACCGCAGAGCTCGTTTGATGTTGGCTTTGGAAAGATTTCCATTGTCATTGTGAGTACTTTTTAGGTATCACTTTGATGTTCTGGCAAAATCACAAGGATAATGCGTAGGACTCTTGATATATTTCTTGTTTTCACATTGTGTGAATTATCAAGCATATTTTAGATAAGTGTCCTAATGAGATTTATGGATGATCTCTTTTAGCTCTAGACTCAATAGTGCACATTTGGTTTTAGTAATTGGAGGCTAGAGCAGACTGCCACCTTTTCAATACCAACTAGCTCAGAGTGAGAAAGTCGATAGAAATGAGTGTAATTTTTGTAAGAAATGAAACAAGAGTCTTTTGAGAGACCTTGAGTGGCTAGGAAGGTTGTGCATTGCGTCACTAGGTCCATGAAGACTGTCTTCAATACCAGACAACAGCTTAGTGTTTTTGACAGTTTATGTATTGACTCGGTTTCTGCTTAAGTGTAATGAGGGCATCTTTCTTTTCACCCTTTATCTTAACTTTTCTTTTTAATTCTTCAACCCCTTCAGTGCTTATCGAGACTTCATGACTAGTACCTTGTTGGGTTTGTTCCATTACTAGCTCCATCTCAATTGGTACTTTTCCTTTATTCTCACTTTTACTCCTTTTTATCATACCTAAGGACTTCTACGCTAACTAGTAGAATGTCCCTAGGTAGATCCTTTCGGTTTTGGCTGGATCTTGGGAATGAATACCTAATCTTAACCACCTTATAACTCTAAGTAATTACAAACATGGTCGGTCTTTCGTTATTATTCTCAGCCTTAAACCATTCAAAATGCTCCCCCTCAACATGTGCATCGATATTCGAAACATGTTTAGCACATAAAGGGTGAAGCTTGCACTTGAGTCGTTTAAAATCACATCTTTAGCCATATATTTTAATCCCATTTTCTCCCTTTATCAAAAAATGTCACATCTCTTGATATTTTGGATATCAATTGATTCAAATATTCATGGTTTTAGGGAAAAAATGTCCAATTATTGACAAGCCAATTATTGGAACATTTTAATGCTCCCCCTCTAATTATAAGGGAATAATATGGTGTTTGAGTACGTTAATTTGAGTTTTTTTTGAATTTACTAAGAAATTCTTGAAAATTCATACTCAAACACGATATTTGCCTAATATTAGTCTACACTATTTATTCACATATTCACAGGATTAATAATTATGAAAGAATGACCTGAAATGTAGTAGAATAAGATATGACGGAGTGATATTGTCCATGTAAGTAGTCTGAGGTCTTCTTCCTATTCTCTTCCACCAACGAACTTCTCCAGATTCCGCATTAACCTTCTTTGAACGAGCTGCTTATCGATATCCTAGATCATAACACGAGCCCTTCGCTTGTCTAATCCATTCCATTTCATCTTTGGCAGGTATTCCATCCTTATTCCCGAAGTAATATCATGAAGAGCAGTCCAAACATGATTGAGCGTGCCATTACTAAATTTATGAAGTTCATCAGTGCGCATCAATCTATTTTTGTTGTTTTGGTCCTTGTATATCACTCCTTGAGGGTCTGAATATGCAGTGTATGTGGTTCGGTTCTTGAGATTCGACCTAAATGTGTCTGGTTTGGTGAGGTTGAGCTTCTTTTGGTAGCTTTCGACACCAAATTGAAGATCTTTCACCAGCCTTTGAATGATAATACGTCTAGTAAACATACGTAATGCCACATTCAAGTCAAAACATTCGTATATCGTGAGGTTGGTTAGCTTTTGTTGAACAAGTAGGAGTAACATATCCTCGATGTCTTATACGCGAAGTCATGGGAAATCTCCTTCTTTAAACTTGTATAGCTGTTGATCCTCTCTACGAACCTCAATCTAGTCCAAGTGACCGTAGTCATACCTCTTCATAATCTTAAGACTGGTAACTGCAATGATACGTTTTCTGGAGTAGACATCTTTCGATGACATTCTGTTGCTTGCAAACTTGTAGAATTGTTGACATTTGGGACCCTATTGTGAAGTACCCCAGTAGGCATGTTTATCATATACTACCTTTACAAGACTCCATATATTAGGAACCATGTCTTCAATATATTGGACCTCATAAGTAGATGCCTTTGTCTTTGTTACAGAAGTTGAGTATTTTCTGCTTAAGCTTCCACCTTTCAGATATTCCAGGTCGTTGTTGATAAAGTAATCAAAAGGGATAACATGACGACCTCGATGATTTGGAATCAACAGGAGAGGCTTACAGAGATCGAATGAATACTGCTTGCCTTTGGGGTTATGCCAGTCTAGTCATTCAGTTGTAGCTTTGAAACATTATTCAAAATGATACTCTAGTTCCGTATGACTCTTGCAGGTACCTTTGAGTAGGTTGAATGCCGGTCCACCCAGAAGTTCTTGAGTCAGATTTATATTTTTAAGCCGATTCATGACAAACGCAGAAAAGTCGATTAGAGTATCCATAAGCTCATCAAATGAAGTAGGGGGATTTTCTACACGAGCAATGTTACTTATCCAGGTTTAAGGTGGTCTAAAGTCAACATGTTGTTGCTTATTCCAATCAGGATTAGGAGTCGGAGGTTGCTCGAGTTTCTTGAACTAGTCAACCTCAGAAGCAGCCTCATCATCAGGTTGTTCATCATTGTTACTCGTGTCAAACTCTTGATTTTGTTGCCCTCATAAGTCACCAACTGTATGACTTGGCTCCTCTTCATGGGCAGATTTGCCAGATGACTTATATTGAGATAGGGATGTGCCTTTAGAAGAGCTTGTTGACTTAGATTCCTTGGAATTTGGATCCCTAGATGATTCAACATCTTTACTTGACTTCCTTCTTTTCGTCCCTCTGATTGATCCAGCGGAGGGGTCTTGATCTTTATCTTTGTCGTATCGACCACTTTTCAACGTGAATACTTCACCATGCGTATCAAGTAGATCCTTTTCAGTGTTATAAAATTTGACCAGTGCACATAAAGCTCCCTTTTATAATCAGCTCTAAGATATGATTTGTGTTCTGCCATTTTGTCCATAAGAATCTTCGTCAGTTCAAACTCAGAGAGTGATGCAGCCGCCTAATAAGTAGACTTTGGCTGAGATGAAGACTTTGCTAGGACAACAACTTCTAGTGATTATGTGATATTTTGGTCAATCACAGGAGTTGCAAATTCTAAGACTGCTTGAGGAAGAATTTGAGGAAGTTAAGAATTGACTTCTTCTTTGATAGTAGCTGGTATGTGCTTAGTTATACATACTATTTACCTATAAAAACGAGCCTAAATGACCAAAAACGAACATAAAATACCGAATATATGCTTGTTTTGCTTTATATACTGTGCAGGTATCGAATATTTACTAAAAGACAAAAATCAAGTCAAAACGGACAAACCAAGCATGAGAATGAAAAGAGCGTGAAAAGTCAAAGTTAACCAGTCAAAAAGTCAAAGTCGAAGCCAAAACCGAAGAAACACTTAATGGGTCGGGTCAGCCCATTAATGTATATGAAGACACTTAAATGGTTAATTCATAAAACCATTTAAGGCCCAGAAATCTAGCCCAACTCCTTATACATAAAACTTAACAGCCAGCCAATATGGCTGTTAAGTCTGCTTCACCACAGGTCTCAGAAGGACCATCTAGGTCACACCACAGGACCATCCATGACATACATCTATATAATCTCAAGGACTAAAGCTGCCAATTTCCCTATAACTTTCAACTTAAACCAAAAGGGCGCCAAATGACTACTGTATATCTTCAACACACGTTTTGTGTGTCTGTCTCTGCCATAACCAAACAAAAACCTTTTCACCCCACAACAAAACATCACAATCCATCAAACCCCACCCCATATAACACCAAATGCCATGTTGGCAATCCTAAATCACCCCATTCGTTCAAGGTTGAAGACAAAAAATTGAAGGGTTGAGATCACTTGACTTGGAGAACACACAAAATGGAGGGCTAAGATTGGTTTTCGACTTACTCACACAACAAAAACACCTCAGTTATCACTCACAGAAGAAGCACAAAGAGCAAGCCTCAAGACCTAATATTTCTCTATAAATAGGACTCATTGTAGCCTTGAAAGGCATCTAGTTTTAGTTTTAACAACTTATTTTTACTTTAAGTCATTTACTTTTCAAGTCTTGTATTCCTTTTTAAGTTTTAATGAAAATTTGAAGTTTATGATGTTCTAAAATTTCTGTTTTCTTAAGTTCAAATTCCATTGTTGTTTAAAAGTATTTTACAAGTTCTCTTAAGCTTTTGGTAAACTCATTACAAGCTGTTATACACTTAAACAATGAAAACTCTTTAGTTTATTGTTGTTTGAGGACTAGTTCATTAAAAATCACAAAAATATCTTTGAAGAAATCTGGAGCATGGTTAATTATGGACGGCCATGGGTTAGTGCTTATGTGGATAAGCTATAGGTTGGTTAGAAGCTGATTTGGATACAAAGAAGTTACCCTTGTTTAAGCAAAGGGTTCTTGTAAGTTCATTTTTCCATTTTAAGTCAAAAGTTGCTTATTGCTTATTTTTACTTATCATAGTGCTTATTCATGTTTTAGATTGCTTATTATGTCTTTTTATTGTGTTTTGATCATGTTTCATGCTTAGTTGTAGCTTAAATCTTAGTTTTATAAGTTTTAGTCTAAAATCAGTTTAAAATCCAAAAATATTGCATAATCTGTAATCTTGTTGTTCTTGCTTATTTGAGTGTTAAAAGTTGTTCATTAGGGTTAATATTAGCTTAATATCATCTACGCTTTCAAGGTTTAAGTTTAAAATTGCATTTTACAAGTTTAAAATGAGTTTAGAAAGTTTAAAGAGGTGTTTAGATCAAGAGCAGTACTAACTCTAAGTTAGTACTGCTAGTGGTTCTTGCTACTTTTGTTTGTTTGAATCTGTTCTTTATGTGTTTTAGAACAAGTTTATACAAGTTTGGGTCAAGTTTAGACCCAAACTTAAGTTTTCATAAGCAAATTTTAAATCTATGGTGCTTAAATCAATTGAGGTCTTGATTTCTTAGGTTTTTAGTTTTAAGGTTAAAAAATGGTGTTTCTAAGCTTAATTTGTGTTGTTTAGTAGTTATAATATCTAGTCTTAAGGTTTAGAGAATTGGTTTGTTGTTTTTCAACTTTTGCCCATTTTGCCAAAAATTTGTCATAAACTCAGTTTGAACACCTAGTTTTAGATCAAGTTTTAGATAAGTAAAAAATTAGTTTTAAGTTCTGAAAATTTGTGCACAATTAGTTTAACATTTGAACTTTAAGGTTTAGTACTTATTTTAAAGTTTAGAGCTTATTTGATAAGCTAAATTTAGGGCTGCAAAAAGTTTGAAAAAACTGCTTAGCTTCTGTAACCAGTTTTAAAGAGTCATAGTTTTCTAGATTTTAATATGTTTAAACTAGTGTTTTACGTGTTGGAATTTGTTTAGTTATAGGTGATCTTTAAATGTTTTAAGTTTTAGCTTTTAGGAGTAGCTTAATCTAGCTTAATCTTTGTTTTAAAAGTGCTAAAATATGCTTTTAGAGTTAAGTCTGGTAGAACAAGTTAATTCTGTTAGTACAAATTCAGCTTAAGTGCTTATTTCTTGTTAATCTTGCTTAATCTGTGCTTAGTTATGTTTGTTGAATATGTTTTGAGCTTTTGGTAGCTTGTTAAGCTTTTGTGAGCTTTTAGCTCAAACCTGCTTGAGTTTTTGGGCTTAAAAGCTTTCTAAGGTCTGTGACCTGTTAAGCTCTTTTCTGAGCTTATTAGAGCTAAAAAAAAGTATAAGTCTTTTATTAAAGTTGGTCACTATAAGCTCTTTTATAAGTTTGTTAAAAATATTTTGCATAAAAAAAAACTCAGGTTAGAGAAGTCAAGGGTGAGTAGGGCTCGAACCCCTGACCTCCACCCAACCAAAGATTTAACACACACACTCTATACCAGCGGAACCAGTAGGGCCATCTAGTATATACTTGCACAATTTAATACTAAAGTGCATTTTTAGCCCCATAAGCTATAAGCAATTCACAGCTTATTTAGCTTTTTCCTGGCTTATCCAGGACAACTTATTAATCCATTTTATGTTTCTTATAATCTGTTCATCAGTAGGTACTTTCTGTAATTGTAGTTTCTTTAATTGTTATTAGTTGCCTAATTGTTTTCCCGTAGAAATAGAAAAACCAAATTCAATTTGTGATATTCAAGCATTGTTCCACAAACGTTACCTTGATTTTCAATTCACACCTCTTCGGGAAAGTTTTTTTTAGGGTTTTACTTTGGTCAAAAGTAAAAATCTTTTAAAACGCCTCACGGAATACTTATCTCTCTCTATTATTGATATTATCCTATTATATATCTACATTATATATTTATTATATTATATTTATATATACTAAAGGATTGAAATCAATTTTTAGCACCGCTGCCGGGGAGGTTGTGAAACGATTATTGTGTACGTTTGAAGATTAGTGTTTGAAGTCCTTTCCCCGTGAAGTTATCGCTTTCCTTTTCCTTTGTGCAAAATAAATATCTTTATTATAATATATATAATATAAATATATATATTATATAAGAATATAAATATATATAAATAAAATAATAGACATATAAATATATATATAATTCCTAATACCAAGTAATACAAAAATACCAAAAGGAGAAATCGAAAACCAACAAAACAGATCGTGTGTGTTAATCGTTAAAAAATCGGCTCACCTTTGAATTACAAACTATAAGGGGGTATAAGGACGGCTTGATCCAAGGAACATCGCCAAAAAAGGAAGAACGCTTTTAAATCGCTTCGGCGTGCTAGTTCCTTCCGCTTTCTTGTGCGTAATTAAAGAGATACGTGACAATTAACTTCCGGTTAGCACCCCCATATAAAAATAAATTGTTTTCATTCATAGTTAGTGCTGCGCACACGTTCATCTACCCGTAACCATCCCCAACAACAAGTAACACCGAATATTGAACCATTTGATATCTTGAAGAACCATATGTGAAAAGACCAGATCCTCCCGTAGTTACGATGGACGAACACACGACGATGACGCAATTAGCTCCAAGCCCCCACCGAGGGTATACAAGGTGCAATAGTTTATCTCCTGCGATGCACCCGGCGGCACAACATTGAGCTTAAAACACATGGTAGCTCACTCTGTGCAAACATAACACCATTTTCGGACATGATAAAGAAGACATCCTCATGACACACATTCGATAATTTCAACGAAGAGCCACTTCTACGTTGAAGTCCCAAACACGCCTAATTACGTCGATGAAATCTAAGTCTTATTTCACATTTTCACCTTGAGGGGGCCGCTCGGGGATTTGGCTTGAAAAAGAACCCCCTCGATCGATTCTTACTTGGGATGACTCTTTTGTTTCAAATTAATCAACCAATTATTCCCTCCCTCACAACAAAAACCTGTCGAAATGAAATCACCATTCCCAACAACGTTATGATGAATCATTTCGTGACATGCATGGGACTGATTCCAAGGTAGATATCCTTCCGTGCATGCCCCACATCATGTTTTTTCATCCAGAATTGACATCCCAAAAACCCCCTTCCCGAATACATTCTACAATGCTTTAAACACAATGATCAAGATTCGTCTGAATTCACCGCGGGTGGTTACTATATTGTGGACAAAATGCCTCGTATATAGCATTAAGCCATCATCAAAGCAAATCCAACGTTCGTTATTCACGGAGAAAGCGATTGTTCCAATGTGATTACGAGCTCTTCTACCCCTGGTGTCTTTCACCCGAGTTTTCGAACTTAAAGAGCAGGTGCAAAGCCTTGCATGCTCGATAAGGAAAACCAATCCCAAGCTCCTCGATACCGTAAAAGCGTCTGAAAGAAAAAAACACACAAACGTAAAAAAGAAGAAAGGAAAAGGTGAGGAATAAGAGATACTTATGCGGATGAAAGGCACATGTCAAACCGTTAAACTGTCCCGCCACCGAAGGTCAACATTATATCATGACAAAATTCAAGAATATGTCTCATTAGCCGCTGCGGATAAATACAACAAAGGAAATACCGAGTTTACCGTCCCCCGATGAATGCAAACAAAATCTACCTCCCTGTTTTCCTCCCGATCAAAGACAAACAAACAAACCAAAGAAAGTAATCAAAACCGTTACAATCAAAACCGGGGAAATAATTACAACGAAAGTCTAATTTATCAACCCTGGGCCCCTTACAAGTCTCTGCTTACCAGCTACGGGTACTGTCAAAAGGATGACTTTCAAAATACTACATCAAAGCAAGAAGCGGTTTATGAAAAGATATTCAAAAGACCAAAACGCAAAACATGATAAACCAAATGGACCAAATTAACGGACATGTCATACCAAATACATGAATACCAATACCGCCTCTGACTTCGGGGCACGAGTTCTCGTTCCTACAACACTGTTGCAAACCCTAGAGGTTAATGAAAGCCATCACTACACGCAATAGAGTTTCTTACCAGGACCTTCATTGTCACCATTGCCTACTTCCTACCTAAGGTGGTGGCAACTAACCCGAGTAGACAAGAATATTGGTGGCAGACAGCACTTAAAACATCCTAACCTCCAGAGGATCCAAACTCCAATAATGATGAGCCCGTTGTGCTCCAAAGACTAAACCGACCATAACACGCTTAACCTTCAAGGATTAACAAGGTAAAGCTCCGTGGAAAAAGACGATCTTATAAGCTTAAGAAAATTAGGAGATATTCGGAATCACCATATAGAGCTAAGCTTCGCGGATGCTCTCCTACACATGCCAAAATTTGCACCAATGTTTAGAAAGATTCTCAATAACAAAGATAAGATAATTGACTTAATCAAGACGCTAGTGAATGAAAATTGCTCGGCGGTTATCCTCAAAAAGTTTCCTGAAAAACTTAGAGACCCCGGTAGATTTCTTATACCGTGAGATTTTCTAGAGATGGATGAATGCTTAGCCTTGGCCGATCTCGGTGCAAGCATCAACCTAATGCCTCTTTCCGTATGGGAAAAGCTAAATCTCCTAAATTTGACCAAGACCCGAATGATACTTGAACTTGCCGACCGAACGATTTCTACTCCAACTGGCATTGCCGAGGATGTTTTCATGAAAGTTGGAACATTTTTCTTTCTATCCGACTTTGTAGTCGTTGATTATATTGCCGATCCTCGGGTTCCTTTGATTCTCGGGAGACCTTTCTTGAGGACGGCACGAGCTTTGATTGATGTTCATGGTGAACAAATAACCCTTTGACATGATGACCAATCCATAACTTTCAAAGTTGGTGATACTAAGACATTCTACTACAATACTATTGAATCGGTTAACCGAGTCGATGTTATCGACGTAGCTTGTGAGGAGTTTGCTCAAGAAGTACTTGGATTTTCGAACATTTCCAAGAGTGGCAATCCCACCCCAACTTTGGAACCAATCCTCTCTACTTCTCCCCCTCTCTTACTCCTTTTGAGGGAGGTGACTTCATTTTGGAAGAGATCGAAACTTGTCTTACTAGTAAATCAATTCCACTGGGAATTGATGATGCCGACTTCGATCCAAAAGAAGACCTTCTCACCCTTGAAAGATTGCTTAATTCTGACCCATTTTCGACCCTCCCTCCGAAAGAACAAAGATTTGAGGAACTTAAGACCGTTGAACCTTCTAGTGATGAACTCCCCGAGCTTGAGCTCAAAGACTTACCACCTCATCTTGAGTATGCATTTTTGGAGGGTACCGATAAATTACCCATCATAATCGCTAAAGACTTAAAAGATGAGGACAATACCGCTCTTCTTAAGGTTCTTAGATCACATAAGAGTGCCATAGCTTGAAAGATTTTAGATATTAAGGGAAAAGATCCGAAGTTTTGTACTCATAAGATTTTGATGGAAGATAATGTTAAACCCACGATCCAACATCAAAGACGGGTTAACCTAAAAATTCATGAGGTTATCAAGAAGGAAGTTATCAATCTCCTTGATTCCGAATTAATTTATCCCATCTTCGATAACCCGTAGGTTAGCCCCGTCTATTGTGTGCCAAAGAAAGGTGGTATAACCGTAATTAAAAATGATGATAATTAATTGATACCTACTCGATTAGTTACGGGATGGCGTGTATGCATTGACTACCAAAAGTTAAATGATGCCACCCGTAAAGATCATTTCCCATTACCGTTTATAAACCAAATGCTTGAGAGACTCGTGAGAAACGAATACTATTATTTTCTAGATGGTTTCTAGGGTTACATTCAAATACCAATTGACCCGAAGGACTAAGAGAAGACCACCTTCACTTGCCCTTATGTAACTTTTGCCTACCGACGCATGCCTTTCGGCTTATGTAATGCTCCGGGTACGTTCCAAAGGTGCATGATGGCTATTTTTCACGACATGATCGAGGAAATAATGGAGGTCTTCATGGATGATTTCTCAGTCTTCGGGGATTCTTTCTCGTCATGCCTCTCCCATTTAGACAAAATGCTTAAACGGTGCGAAGACACCAATCTTGTTCTAAATTGGGAGAAATGCCATTTTATAGTAAAAGAAGGCATTGTTTTAGGACATAAAATTTCAAAGTCCCGGATTGAGGTCGACAAAGCTAAAGTTGATGTTATAGCTAAACTCCCTCATCTGACTTCTGTTAAAGGCATTCGAAGTTTTTTAGGCCACGAAGGGGGGTTTTATCGTCTATTTATTCAAGATTTTTCTAAAATTGCCCGGCCGATGACCTATCTTGTTGAAAAAGATACCCTTTTTATCTTCTCGAAAGAATGTGTTGAATCATTTAATATACTTAAGAAGAAATTGACCAAATCACCAATTTTAGTTGCCCCTTATTAGGACCTACCATTTGAGATTATGTGTGATGCTAGTGACTTTGCGGTAGGTGCGGTCTTGGGGCAACGTAAGACCAAACATTTTCAACCGATACACTATGCAAGTAAGACTATGACTGACGCTCAAGCTCATTATACTACTACGGAAAAAGAGCTTTTAGCCATAGGGTATGCTTTCGAGAAATTCCGGCCATATCTTGTCATGTCAAAAACAATAGTGTATACGGACCACTCGGCTCTTAAGTATCTTCTCGCTAAACAAGATGCTAAACCGAGATTGCTCCGTTGGATTCTCCTACTCCAATAATTTGATGTCATTATCCGTGATAAAAAAGGAGCGAAGAATCTAGCGGCCGACCACTTGTCTAGATCAGAGAACCCCCACCAAAGCGAGCTCGAGAAAAATGAAATTACAGAAACATTTCCTCTCGAGACACTTGGTATGGTGACTTTTTGTAGTGATGCTAGTACCCCATGGTTTGCCGACTTTTCAAATTACCATGCGGGGAATTTTGTTGTGAAAGGGATGTCGTCCCGAAAAAAGAAGAAAATTTTCAAAGATGTTAAGCATTATTTTAGGGACGACTCCTACTTGTTTAAAGTGTGTGCGGATCAAGTGATTCGGTGGTGTGTGTTTGGCCAAGAAGCCCATGATATCCTCATGGCTTGCCACTATGGTCCCACCGGTGGACATCACGGTGCCAACTACACCGCTAAAAAAGTCTTTGATTCGGGATTTTATTGGCCGAATATTTACCGAGATGCCCATGACTTGGTCACATGGTGTGACGCTTGTCAACATCAAGGAAAAATCTCACAAAGGGATGAAATGCTACAAAATGCAATCCAAGTTTGTGAGATCTTTGATGTATGGGGAATCGATTTAATGGGACCATTCCCGTCTTCACGAGGGAACAAGTATATACTCGTGACCGTCGATTATTTGTCGAAATGGGTTGAAGCGAAAGCGCTCCCCACCAATGACGCCTGAGTTGTTTGCAAAATTTTAAAATCTCTCTTCGCCCAATTTGGGACCCCTCGTGCTATCATTAGTGATCGCGGTACCCATTTTTGCAATGACCAGTTTGCAAAGGTCATGCTTAAATGCGGAGTTACTCACTGTCTCTCCATCGCGTATCACCCATAAAAAAGTGGGCAAGTTGAGGTTTCAAATCATGGTTTGAAACGCATTCTGGAAAGCATCGTAGGCGAACACCGTGCTTCGTGGTCTGATATGTTGGATGACGCCTTATGGGCCTTCCGTACCGCATTTAAGACACCCATCGGGTGTACTCCTTACAAGTTGGTGTACGAAAAGGCTTTTCATCTACCCATCGAGCTCGAGCATAAGGCCTATTGGGCCTTAAAGCATTGCAATTATGACCTTGTTACCGCGGACGATCACTAGAAGGTTCAAATAAATGAATTAAATGAAGTTCGTGATTAAGCCTATGAGAACTTTTTGAGCTACAAAGAGAAGACAAAGAGGATCCATGACTCCAAGATCAAGAACCACGTTTTCAACGTTGGTGATCGAGTCCTCCTCTTTAATTCTCGATTAAAGATTTTCTCAGGCAAGCTTAAGACCCGCTGGACTGGACCATTCACCGTTACCCAAGTATTTCCTTATGGCACCTTCGAGTTATCTCAAACCGACGGGCCAAACTTCAAGGTGAATGGTCATCGACTTAAACACTATTTTGGAGAGGACATACCACCGTTAGTTGTCCCGGATCTCCAAACTTTCCCTATCGACCAATGAATTCAGGGACGGGTCAAGCTTAGCAACCTTAAACAAGCGCTTCGTGGGTGGCAACCTATGCTTATCCTAATATAATTATAATAGTAGTAATGAATAAGTGTGTTGCGAGGAGGCTCGCCTCTTTCTTTCTCGTGCTTTGTGTTTCATTGTATGTCCAAGATTGCCCTGCATTTTAAAGCCTCTCGTGCTCGTGGTTTTGTCCTTCGATTACTCAAGCTTCAATCCTTAGCTTCATTATAGGAATCCAATATCCAATCTTATCGACTAACATTTATCTTTGAGCATACTTAATAAATGGCTTAGGATTTACGTAGAGACCCTTCTTAAAACATTAAGGACAATGTTCGGTTCTAGTATAAGGGGGATCTATCAATTTGATTGTGCCTGCAGTCGTTGTTTTCGCGTAATCCTGTTTTTACCAGCAAAATACCAAAAAATGAAAAAAACTTAAAAACTTTCAAAAATAAAATAAGTGTTTTGTCACAATTTTGACTTTCCTGCTGGGTAGAATAAGAATAAATTTTGACTCGATCGAGCGTGTTGAGCTCTAGCTTGTTCCTTAACTTTTAGACTAAGCATTCGCGAATCTTTTTATTAAAGATTTTAAATTTGCGAAGAACGAAAAATGATAGAGTTAATTATGAGTTAGATGCTAAACAAGGATTATTTGGAAATCTTACAAGCTCATAAGTGTAATTTGTGGCTTTTTCTCCCATAAGCTCCTAACCGGACTAATAATACGTGCTATTTTCAAAAATTAAACTTTAATCAACAATTTTTGATATTGAAGCTTTATTAATGTATTCGACAACATTAATTTATTTAGTCTTAGTTCAAATTTATACTTAAATTTTCTAAAAAGAAGTTTTCCCTATATATCGTGGTAATATAAAATTTTAAAAAAAAATAAAAAATTAATGATGAGTAATAATTATAAACTGTGGGCTGATAAAAGTTTGCTGCATCTTGCCGGCTCACAACCGATGTTGCAGCCTTCTAAAGAAGGCCCATAGTGAGAATAATAATCCGAGACTGATAAAAGTTTGCTGCATCTTGCCGGCTCACAACCGATGTTGCAGCCTTCTAAAAGGTCGAGGATTTCCTTTGTTAAAAGTATAATTATGATAAGTGTGATATATGTGATTTAATAAATATAGGGAAAATATCTTTTTCTTAAATTCAAATATGCTTTTGAACTAAGACTAATTCGTTTTAAGATTGTGGTTTTTCTAAATAAATTGTTTTATTAACGGGAAGCCTAAGAATTTTTGAAACCGAAGGTCCGTGAGTTCCGATACTATTCTCTGTGGGGTGTTAAAAGCCTGGTCACCTAAGCCGGTCTCGGCTGGGATGTGCCGAGAAGAAAGTCGCTACATGGAATGATCTCGCCTTCAAAATCATAATTCTTGGGTGGAACGTAAAGCAATAGAAATATTGCAATTTTCTTAAAAAGGTTGATCCATGGTTGAAATTCGAAATAAGCACACTAACATAATATATAATAATTGTCGGGAGTGAAAAGTTTACAAGTTGCAAATATGAGTAGTGGTAGCATCTTAACTTATATTTAACGGTGATTTCGTTTTTGAGCTTGGTTTGGGACGAGTGAAAAGTCAGGGACGATGAATTTATCTTTTTGAGCATTTTAGGATTAAAGTGCGTCTTGTTCTATGACCCCAAAGGTTATGAAAATAACAAAAGTCCAAACATGTTAGTTAGTTGCTTGAAAAGAAAATTACAAAAAAAATATATGAGAAAAAGGGAAAAATACAAAAATATGTGTGGGAATAAGTGTGAATATTTAAAAATGGTCAAAACAGGGCTTTTCAAAACTGATGATTCTTTAATTCCCCTCGATGAACACTTAGCTACTTTTCGAGGTAATTAGTCGAGGGGGATTGAGATTCTTGGTTTTCTAAAGTGTTTACTTATGGCATTGCGTGAGGATACGGCAATATCTTAGTATGGGGGAGTTTGGTATGTGCTTAATTACACATACCATATACCTATAAAAACGAGCCTAAATGACCAAAAACGGACATAAAATGCCGAATATATGCTTGTTTTGCTTTATATACTGTGCAGGTATCGGATATTCACTAAAAGACAAAAATCAAGTCAAAACAGACAAAACCAAGCACGGGAATGAAAAGAGCATGAAAAGTTAAAGTCAACCAGTCAAAATGTCAAAGTCGAAGCCAAAACCGAAGAAACACTTAATGGGCCAGGTCAGCCCATTAATGTATATGAAGACAATTAAATGGTTAATTCATAAAAACCATTAAAGGTCCAAAAATCTGGCCCAACTCCTTATACATAAAACTTAACAGCCTGCCAATATGGCTGTTAAGTCTGTTTCACTACAGGTCCTAAAAGGACCATCTATGTCATACCACTTATTAACATTAGGGGCTGAAACTGCTAACTTCCTTATAGCATTGACACCACAGGACCATCCATGACATACATCTATACAATCTCAGGGACTAAAGCTCATAGCGTGAGGACACGGCAATATCTTAGAATGAGGATTTTGGTATATGCTATAATTAAAACAAACTTATTTGCCTATAAAAACGTGCCTAAAATGACCAAAAGATACCAAAAATACATTGTATTTGTGTGTTTTGCTATTTATGATTGTGCAGGTAACATATATTCACTAAAGGACAAAAATCAAGTCAAAACGAACAAAACCGAGCACGGGATTAGAAAGAGCGTGAAAAGCCAAAAAGTCCAAGTCAAAGTTAACCACAAAGTCAACCAAGTTAAAAGTCAAAGACGAAGCCGATATCGAAGAAATGTTAAATGGGCCAACCCACACCCATCTAATGGGTCGGGTCAGCCCATTAAGCTCATATCATAAGCCTTAAAGTTTTATAAAAAGCCTAAGTCCATTAAACCTTACCCGACCCAAACAAAAGCCAAACCATACCCCATTATCCCAATTACACCAGAAGTCCTTATCCCATTCACATCGTTAGTCCAAAAGGACTAACAGTGTCAGTCCAAAAGGACTAACGGTGCAAACACATAAGGAAAACAAGGCTAACGCCCATTAAACACAAACACAAAACCTTATCCCTAATTTCCCGCCATTGATACTGTTCACCCGTCTCTTTCCTCTTTTTCCCCAAAACCTGCCAAACCTATCACTCTCCCATCAAACCCCACCCCATAACACAACAAAACCACGTTGGCAAACCTCTAAATCCCTATTCGTTAAGGAATGAAGACAAAGAATGGATGGCTTGGATGATAGAACTTGGAGAACACTCAAAATGGATAGCTTTGATGAGTTTTGGACTTCTCTCACACAAGAAACACACCCTTGAGCTCACTCATAGAAGTAGCACAAAGAGTGAAGACCCAAGACCTTTGATATCTATATAAATAGGATTCGTATAAGCCCTTGAGGCACGTAGTTTTTTTACCTAGTTTTTACTTTTCAGCTTATTTAGTTAACTTTTAGCTTACTGTCATTTAAATTCAAAGCCTTGTAATCTCTTTTGAAAGTTAATGAAATTTGAAGTTTTTATGTTAAATTTGTTTTTTAAGTTAATGTACTTTGTGTTTTGAAAATGTTTTATAAGCTCACATAAGCTCTTTTTAACTCATACTTAATCTGTTAACTTAAGCACTATAAGTTTGACCATAACTTATAGTTTTTAAGTCTCTTACCAAAAATCACTAAAAAGATTAAAAAAATGGATGATAAGCCAAACCTGGATGGGCTTATGGGTTTCACTAGCTTGTCATTGACAGGCTAAAGCTTGTAGATCAGCTTATTGAAAGCGTATTTGCCCTGTTTTAAGCAAGGGCTTTGTAAGTTTCTCATTTTCAAGTTTTATCTCATAAACTGTCATAGCTTATTGTATTGCTTATTTCTGGCTTAATCTTGCTTATTCATGCTTATTCATCATGTTTATTGCTTATTATGCTTGTCTAGTAGTTTGTAGCTCATTACAAGATCAAGACCGATGCACCAAAGTACGCTACACATGTTCAACAACCACAAAGCCCCCATGCAGACAACAACTAAACCCACAACCATCATTTCAACCAGAACTACATTCGCAAACTTGCGCAATGCCAAAGACCCGGAAGAGCAACACAGATCATCCCCGACAACCGCAATGAACTAGTGGCACGTGGTACTATTTTAGATCAAAGGTTTATGGACTGAAGACGTGTATGAGGTGATATTATGCTGACTAGTAGAGAAGTGCTCGCTCTACTAGGCTAAGGGCATTTCTAACTAAATACATAACACCAACCAACAACAATCAGGAGAATTTCATCTAAAAAAAACTCCCTACGTAATCGCAGATTGCCTATATGCTCAAAGCTAGGATCGGGTAATATGAATATTAGAGGGATCAAGAGATGTCCAAATTTTAAATCTTCTGCGCTCAGCGTATCAAGAAAAGGGTATAGATGGGATGAGGTTGGAGCTATTTTTAAATGTGGAAAAATCAGTTAAGTACCGTTATGCTGCAGAATGTGGTATCAAAATGAGTATTAACTATGACCAGTAGCATGAAATGTCGGGAATCAGGGTTGTTCAAGATGCAGTTCAGAATCAGGGTGTGTTGCAAGATATTGGAACTGTATGAAATGTTGTAGGCCACGGCTGAAGAGGTAATGTCGCCTGGGGAATAAATGGTAATCAATAAGGTGATACAACTGCAGAGTGATTGCGTCATCTGCTAGTGAACCGTACAGTCAGACGTTGAACGGGAAGGAAAGGGATGCTGCTTATCTTCAGACTCAGTTGTTGATTGTGCCTCAAAAGGGAAGAAGCAGCGAATCCAACTCCAAGCTGAAGAGTTTGATTTGAGGCGGCGTGTCAGCAGATCTTGATGAATAGTTGAGGAAGTCAATGCAAAACTGCATTTCTGATGGCTTAATTGCTAGCAGCATCATATCGGGTACACAGACTGACAAAGCTCCCGTCTATGATTCAACGGATCAGCTGAGACACAACTATCCAACTGTATGAAATGATATATTCAATATGTATACTCAAGGGAGCAGTATACAGAGATAACGCGAACCCACTCTGAACCACACCAATTACAACAAATGACAATGATATTACTGATATCTCGTGTGAAGAACAAGAGGGGGAACAGAAGAATCAACATACTGCAAACTGTTGAGAAACACTTGCGTTACTTTGAATCATTAACAAAAATATGTGCCCTTGAAGTTGAAAAGGTCAACTCGGTCAATCGGAAACTGAAAGAAACAAATGCTGATTTGACCACTGAGCTTGCTAGATATAAAAATCAAGAAAAGTGTTTTGAAATTAGTCAAGAAAAATATGACAAACTTGAAAGATTTATCAAAAGTCCGGTTTATCACGAACAACGTTCTTACTAAAAAGATAAATGCTCTCCATTAAGTTCCGGTAAACAAATAACTGACTTTGGAAGAGGAAATTTCAATTTAAAATAAACAGCTTTCCCACGGAAAAATTCACTGTTTCTTCTTTCTTGAAGAAAAAGAAAAAGTTTGAAGTCTTATTTCTAAAATACGCGAAGACGAGCTTCTTGATAAACAAATTCAACTTGAGAATAAGATAAAGGAATTAGATAATATTTTGGTTAAAACGGGTCAATCGATTCAAACGATGCACATGCTTTCACCTAAGCCAGACTCGTTTTACCACCCCGAACAGAAAATGGCTTTGGGTTATCGAAATCCTTTTTATCTCAAGCAAGCTCAGCGAAAACATCAGTGTTTGTATGAATGGCCAATTTATAACATGAAAATCATGAACCTCCTGTTTGCATGATTCGTAAATAACACTGCCAGCTTGCTCAAGAGAGTCGCCAAAAATTGAAACAATTGAACAAAGAAATAAAACCGGCAAACTATACAAAGATTAATCTTCTTTCGGTGGATTTTTGTTTCTCAACGTGCCAAGTCACAAGAAGATGAATGTTGTAAAATACTTCCCAAAACGGCCACTGTTTCAAAATCGAATTTTTCTAAACAAATGAAGAATTTTTTGATTACACTACTCTAAGTGTTGCACGAAAATTCTAAATGAGTAAAAAAGCACCATTGTGACCTTCAACGTGTTGACAAACATAGAAGACTTTATATACACACAATTGGTCGTCCAGTGCTCAATTACAAGAGGATCACAAAATTTTAAAAGTAAGAAATTTTTCCTATCATCAACGAAGTGGGATTCTATACATCAAAATTTTGAAATTCAATTTTTGAAAAGAAGCAGCAAATTTGTTCCAGACTTTAAATTCATCTTGCAACGAAGCGATGAATCTCTTGCTAAGCACAATACATTGGAATTGGAAATTTGACGTCTCTTGAGAGCAGTCCATTCAAGCATTATGTCTATTGGCAAAATCCATCGTTTTTGAAGATTCATCACATTCTCCAAACTGAGCTTGACCGTACGAAAGAACGACTTGAAAACTGTATCATTAAAAAGGAGAATGAATATGCTAAACTTTGGAATGATTGGTACAAAAAGTGTGAAGAATGCAAATATGACAAAATTTCGTACGATAAAGCTTACAATGACATGCAACAAAAGATCGAACGGTTGCAAGCTCAGTTGGGAGATCTCAAGGGTAAAAGTACGGATACTCCATGTGTATCAAATACCCTTGATCCTTTGTCTCAGAAACTTGAAAATGAGAATGTCGAATTAGAGTTTCAGGTTCGGAATTATGAAAAGGAATGCTCATCTTAAGACCACATACAAAAACCTGTTTGACTCTATCTCAGTGACACGTGCTCAAACTAAAACAATAATTGACTCTTTGCACACAAATTTACATGATACTATTTCTATGAAAATGCTAAGCTAAGAGCCCAGTTATTTGATAAAGTTTCTGACCAAGTGGACACCACCAAAGGTACGAGTACGAATACTAAGTTTGCAAATCAAAAGGTTGATGAGACGAATGATTTGTCAAAACCAGTCACTTCAAACTCGGTACCCACACCACAAGAATCAAAAAGTGTGAAACATGATAATGTGAATTGCCCCCAGAATGTATAGGATTAATCCTTTAAAGCCTCCCTAGGGAGGAAAAGTATGTTCCTAACAAGTTTTAGAGCGAGCGTTTAGGACAACTCCAATCACCGTTTCACAACCTCATGTCATCACTAAGAAAGATGTTAATTCTGACTCAAATGGTTTATCTTCTACAAGAGTAGACAACACTGCTAAGACCAGAAGGCCACAGCCTAGGAGCAATACAAAGAATGATAGGGTCCCCTCTGCGTCTAAGAGTAGTTGCAGCAAGAATAAAGAAGTTGAAGTAGAAGGAACACCCTAGGAATTTACGCTTTCTAAGAATAAAGTAACATATGTCATCTGAATGTAAACACGTTAAGCCTTGATAATCGGAATGATAGAATCAAAGTTGTTTGTGCTATGTGTAAGCAATGTTTACTCACTGCTAATCAATGATGTATGTGTGCTTAATTATGTGAATGACATGAATTCTCGTGGTAAGAAACAAAAGGCAAATGTTTCAAACACTGAAAATCAAAAGAAACAAAAGCCAAAGTCAAAAAGCCCAAAAATGTAGGGTCCGAACGAAAGTATTGCTTCACGCAAGCCTAGTAAACCAGATTTTGCCTTAGGTGGTCACCAACTGGTAGATTTTTTGACATTACAGGAAAAATAATCGCATCCAGTGAATCTGAGAGTCAATCTGACTGCTCTAATGGTGATAATGCTTGTATTTCTAACCCTTCCGAAATAAATTTGGATTTCAACTCGAGTATTCGCGTTATCCGCAACGCTTTTAATTAAAATGATGACTAATTTATTTAATATTTTTATTAAATAAATACTGATAATTAAAAACAAAATTAATTGTTTTTGTGTGTCCGCGTTGTATATTGTTCGAAAAAAATGTTTGCGGTGCTGTTTTAGCCCTTTTTGGCTCGTTTCCAGGTCTCGGGCAAAACTGAAAAGTTATCAGGAATGTCGTTTTACATTAAATTGCTTTTGAGTTCGAGTTGTGAAAACGTGCTTTAGATGGTCGTTCTTATAAGTCAAGCCAGACTCTAAAAGTCAAAGGGTAAAATAGTTATCTAAAAATCCGAAAATTTTCGGATGTTACATGATCTGTTAAAAGGAAATCGCACAACAAACCTTTACACATCAATCTCCATAAAATGGCCTCTGCTTCTCTAATTTGCCTCATGGCTCGTGCTACTTCTACCAAGTCATGGTTTATGCATCAACGTTTATCCCACCTTAATTTTGACACAATAAATGACCTTGCCAAAAACGATCTTGTCACCGGTCTTCCAAAATTAAAATATAATAAAGAACATCTTTGTCCCTCATGTGAGCAAGGAAAAAGCAAAAGGGCATCTCACCCACCCAAACCAGTTCCTAATTCTAAGCAGAGGTTACACCTTCTTCATATAGATTTGTGTGGTCCAATGAGAATCGCAAGCATAAATGGAAAGCGGTATGTTTTTGTAATTGTGGACGATTACTCTCGTTACACTTGGGTACACTTTCTCAGATCAAAAGATGAAGCGCCAGAAGTGATTAAAACCATCCTGAAGAGAATCACTGTCCTTCTTTAATATCCTGTCATCATCATAAGAACCGACAACGGCATAGAATTCAAAAATAAAATCCTTAAAGAATACTTTGATAGTGTTGGCATCTCTCACCAAGCGTCTTCTGTCAGAACACCTCAACAAAATAGAGTAGTGGAACGAAGAAATCAGACGTTAGTAGAGCCTGCTAGAACAATGTTGATTTTCTCTCGTGCACCGTTATTCTTATGGGCTGAAGCGATTGCTACTGCGTGCTACACTCAAAACCGATCCATCATTCACTGTTGATTTAACAAAACACCATACGAGCTCATCAACGGCAGAAAACCATATATCTCCTTTCTACATGTATTCGGGGCTCTATGTTATCCCACGAATGATCGTGAAGATATTGGGAAGCTTGGTGCAAAAGGTGATATTGACTTTTTCATTGGTTATTCTACTGGTTCTTGTACTTATATAGTTTACAACCGAAGGACAAAGAAAATCATGGAGACAATGAATGTGACATTTGATGAGCTTTCAGCGATGGCTTTTAAACAAAGCGGTACAAAGCCCGGGCTTCAAGTCATGACTTCTGGACAAATTAGTTCCAGACTCGATCTTATTTATGCTCCGACAACAATAAAAACTCAACAACCAACTGAACGTGAATTGGATTTACTATTCGAAACTATGTATGATGATTATATTGGTGGTCAACCATCAACTACTCCAAGAACTATTTTGGCTACTTGAGCACCTCAAGTTCTTCAGACTCCAACGACATCTACATCAATAGCAAACACCACACCGACACCAACATATTCATCCTCTCAAGCTACAAATTTTCCAAACACTTCGCAGGATGTTAACGAGCTCGAAACACAACAACAACAGAATAATCAAGCTCCACTCCAACCCAAAATAGTTGCTGACAATGTTCCAAATGCTATGTTCGATGGGAATACGTTTGTTAACCCTTTTGGTACTCCATCCACAAGTGCTGCTAAATCATCATCTTCATAATATGTGGATCCATCGAACATGCATATGTTTTATCAACCTTACCCTCACGAATATCAATGGACTAAGGATCACCCTCTAGAACAAGTGATAGGAGAACCCTCATGACTAGTTTTGACAAGGAATCAACTCCGATCCGATGGTGACATGTACATGTATGCATTAACGGTGAGCACTATGGAACCGAAGAATGTCAAAGAGGCTATGACCGACCCTGCATGGATTAAATTAATGCAAGAAGAGCTTCTTCAGTTCAAGAGGCTTGATGTATGGGTGTTAGTTCCTGCTTCGGATAACATAAAACCCCTGACTTTGAAATGGTTATTTAAAAACAAGCATGATGAAGAGAACACGGTCATCCGAAACAAGACTCGTATGGTTGTGATATGGTATCGCCAAGAGGAAGGAATAGATTTCGAAGAATCCTTCGCTCCGGTTGCCAGAATGGAAGCTATCTGGATATTTTTGGCATATGCTACACACAAATTGTTCATCGTGTTTCAAATGGACGTGAAAACTACTTTCTTGCATGGTATGTTAAAAGAAGACGTGTACGTGTGTCAACCTGAAGGTTTCATCGATGCTGATCATCCAAGCAATGTCTATAAGTTAAAGAAGGTCTATATGGGTTAAAGCAAGGACCAAGGGCGTGGTATGGCGAACTATCAATGTTTCTCCTACAGAATCACTTCTTCAAAGGCACCATTGATCCAACATTTTTTATAAGATGCTTTGACGATGACATCTTAGTGGTACAGGTCTATGTTGATGATATTATCTTTGGTTCTACAAACCCTAAGTATACCCAACTATTTTCTGACCTCATGAAAAGCCGCTTTGAAATGTCGATGATAGGGGAAATGACATTTTTTCTTGGTCTCCAAGTTAACCAATCCTCCTGTGGCATCTTCATAAACCAGTCCAACTACGTGTTAGAAATCCTTAAAAAATATGGAATGGAAACTTACGATCCCTTTGGAACTCCAATGGAGATCAAAGACAAGCTTGACCTAGACCAAAATGGGTTTCTAGTAGATGCAACAAAATATCATAGCATGATTGGTGCCCTAATGTATCTTACATCAAGCAGACCGAACATTGTACATGCTACTTGTTTATGTGCTCGGTACCAGGCTAAGAAAACTAAGAAGCACCTCAAAGAGGTTAAAAGGATCTTTCGTTATCTTCGGGGAACCGTCAATATGGGTCTCTGGTATACGAAGGATTCTAGTTTTGAACTAACCGGATTTTCAGATGCTGATTATGCGGGATGTAAAAACACCTTCAAGAGTACTTCCGGTGGAGCTTAATTCTTAGGTGAAAAGCTCGTTAGCTGGTCCTCAAAGAAACAAGATTATACGACGCTGTCAACCGCAGAAGCAGAATATGTGTCTCTATCTGCTTGCTGTGCCGAAGTCCTTTGGATGTGGACACAGTTAACAGATTATGGCTTTCACTTCAACAAAATTCCAATCTATTGTGATTCGAAATCAGCCATAGCCATATCCTGCAACCCGGTCCAACACTCAAGAACAAAACACATCGCTGTCCACTACCATTTCATAAAGGAACAGGTAGAAAAGGGTACGATTGAACTGTATTTTGTCAAGAAGGATTACCAACTGGCCAACCTCTTCACCAAAGCTCTTCCAGTGGATCGATTCAACTATTTGGTTCGTCGACTTGGTATGCGCAACTTGTCTCCAACGGAACTTGAGCATCTTGCAAAATCTCGGTAATTCTTTATATATATTTTATCAGAAAAACAAAATACAAAAAAGTAAAACCAAGAAAAATAAAATATAAAATTATAAAACCTATAAAAGCAAAATACAAAATAAAAAATTTAAAAAATACCAAAAATAATCTTCTCCGACATGTCTCTCGACAATCGATAACATTTACGTACCTAGAAATGTTGATTAATATTGACACGGGTATATAAATGAAGTTCGAGCGAGAGTTTCAAATGCTTTTAAAACATGTCCTTTCAAAATTTTCTCTACGACTTCTAAGTAAATGTCAGCTTAGGACTCGGTCTCTAAAGAAAGGAAAATGTTCATTTATGTACATTTATCCTAAACAACGGGAAGTTCACATCTTCTCGGTCTTGAGCAATGTCATGCAAACATTCAAAGTTTGTGAATGCTCAAGAGAAGCACCAAGAAAATGATAATTAATAAGATACATATAAAATCATTTTCCTGTTGAGCACAATTTTTCAAGATATTTTCAAAAAGAAAATTTCAAATTCTTTCAAAATTGTGTGCTCAACAAACTCCCACTCCAAGTTTTCACTCTAATCTTTTATCGAGGGGGAGTATAATAATATGATTCATTCTGCATGCTCTTATGTTGTCCCAAGACTTAGTTAGACTCATGTGAATTACCAAACATTAATTTGTTTTTTAATTCACTAATTGTCAAAAATTGTCACCACATATGCAATTTTTAAGGGGGAGAATAGTGATTAAAATGTGATCAATACGGATTAATAATAGATACGATCTTTAATTTATAAGTGAGTTCCTAAACCTCGCATGTGCAAAACTCTTTCATAATATGGTGCATATGTGTAGGGGGCTTTTTGGTAACTCTCGAAACACTCAATGTGTCTTAAATGATTTCTCAAACATGTTGATTGATTTTTTATCAAATGGTTTTATGGATCTTCATGGCAATACCCCAAAGACCGACCAACTGTTGTTTCTCAAGGAGTTATAAGGCGGTTAAGGTTAGGTATCTTTGTTCCATGCTCCAGCCAGAACCGGAGGGATCTACCCAGGAACACTCCATTAGATAGAGTAGAAGTCCTAGGTATGATTGAAAAAAAGAGTAAAGTGAGAATAAGGGAATAGTGCCAACTGAGATGGAGCTAGTACTGGAACAAACCCAACAAGGTACTAGTCAAGAAGTCTCGATAAGCACTGAAGGGGTTTAAGAATGAAAAAGAATTATACGGATGAAGGGTGAAAAGAAAGAAGCCCTCCATACACCTAGGCAGAAACTAGGTCAATACATCTGTTGTCAGAATCACAATGATGATTACTGACATTGAAGAATGGCATCATAGACCCAGTGATGCAATGCACAACCCTCCCTAGCCACTCATAATCTCTCAAAAGATTTTTGTTTCATTTCTCACGGAGATCAACACGTTTCTATTGCCTTTCTCATTCCGAGATTGTTGATATTGAAAAGGTGGCAGTCCGCTCCAGCCTCTGATTATCAAATTACAAATGTGCACTTATAGAGTCTAAAGCCAACGAGATCCATCAAAAATCTCACTAGGACATAAATTCCAATATACAAAATGTCGTACATCATTATACAACATTTGGTATCAAAAAGTCCTACGCATTATCCTTGTGATAATTGCTAGAACATCAGAGTGATACTATTTAGTATTCACAGTGATGATGGAAATCCTTCTTGAGCCAACATCAAATAAGCTCTTGGTAGGTGACTTGTAAGATTCTATACGAATCAAGCTTGTTTCAACTGGATATCAATTTTAGTCTAGTATATGAATTGACGACTCAATCAGAAAGATAGTAACTATTTGATTCACTCTTAGCATGTTGTCTGCTTTGAGATGTTCCGGTAATGAGAACGGCTAGCACAGTTGCGAAACCCTGTCAAGGAGGTTCTTCTAAATTGAATCTACCTGATCACATGTACAGTATTTATACTATAAAATGGTCCTCACAGAACCGGAGGTTAATGTAACCGAACTTAAGACGAATAACAAAGCCATATTCGTCTATATCTATTGTTTATCACTAACATCAATTTTCAGGTATAAGTGATGGTGTTACAACCTCATTCCAGTGGAGTCAAGATTCAAGACCTCATGTTCAAACGACAAAGATAAATACATGATGAAAGCACAAGTACACATGTCAAAGTCTTCCGTAATCTTTGATGAAAAAGCACTTCTTCAAAAAGAACATTATCGACAAGATTGTTGGGCATTAACAAAGATATATCTTACAAGTGGATCAAGTACTACTCTTTCCATAATGTGGTATAAGTAATCATGTTAAATAAAATGTTTAGAGAGATTGTTAGCAAGCTTTTAGGACCTTGAACATGAGGGTGGAGACACAAGATTGCAAGGCGGCATAAAGGTTCAAGGATAAAGATTCAGAGATCTCAGTAGTCAAGACAAATCAAAGCCAATGACCGTGATATAAGTATTTTGTCAAAGAATATCAAGTTAAAGATCAAGATTTAAGATCACAAGCATGTAGAATGATCTTCAAAAGAATTCCCAAGAACACAAGGCTCCAAGACTCAAGATGTTACAAGAAGGATTCATAATTAAATGACCATCCCTTAGGGGGAGATTGTTAGCCGTGTTTTTTTAGTAAAGTGATGGTCATTATCAATCCTGAGCCTTGTATAAGAAAACGTAGTTTACGTGAATCACTTTTAAGCTAATTGGGCCTAGTTGTCGGGCTTAAAGCCCATGTGTAATAGGTTCGGCCCAAAGACAAGCCCAACGACCCAAGTAGGGTTAAAACACTCCTTGTATTATAAATACCCTTCACCACACAAGGTGAAGGTTGTTGTTTCTCATTTTTCTCTTTTAGTAATCAACCATTTTTCTTTCTTTTACTTTTACTCTCTAGTTCTTTCTCTCTCTAAGTTTTTTATCTTGCTTTGTGATTTATGGTGATGAAATGATATCATGTAACAAGATCTCATTTCCAAAGGGAATACGAATGATCTTCTCATCACAGATAATTACGACATGATACTTTGCTAACCAATCCATACCAATAATGACATCAAAACTACCAAGTTTTACGGGAATTAAATCAATGTTGAATGGATGATTTAAGAAGTTTAAAGTGCAACCCCGTATGATAGTATGAACTCTAATTATTTTCCCATCGGCTAGCTCGACATTGATGTGTAGTTGTGTGGTGTTTATTTATGAAAGTTCAAGTTTTAAATTTATATTTTGCCGACTAAACCAAAAACAACACTTTAACGGGCAATGTACCTGATCGGTGGTAGTTTCGTGGTAAGTAGGGTGTCGAACACTTGAAGCGATGTTAAATCTCTCAATTTATTGATATTTTGGTTATCTAATCAAAGTTAATTCTAATCTAAATCAATCTTATGTTATTTCTAATCCTAATTCTTACAGGTAAAAGGGGGTTTTCAGCATGAGAGACTGGCACGGGTTTGGTGGTTATTAAAGCCAATTCAAGACACTTACACATACGCAAGCAAATTAATAGAAGATGAAAGAGCGGTCAAGCCTTATGATAGAAAACTGTATTAGCCATCATTAATCTAATTAGAAGTTGGTTTGTTTATTCAGTGTAATGATTATTAATCTCGAGGTGGCATATCATTCTTAAGACTTAGGCAAGACTTCTTCCTAAGACCTTGATACAAAGAATTCTCTCATAATCAATGTATCTACATAAAGCATCCTTAATTGCTGATTATAATCTATCTTAGGGATTAAAGTAATGGTGATCTTGTTAAACTCTATCTCATAGAGACTTTACCCACTTACTGCTTAACGACGATTTATATACTAGTAGTTCACTAACCATGTCTTTACCAATTAATTAGAACGTACTCGTTGATACCAAGGGTCACCTACTGGTCCAACTAAGCTCATAATCTAAAGGCAAAGATAGGTCGTTATTTGTGATCCTATTGGTCTAGATGTATAAATTACTATATGGAGAGCTATCTCGACATCTAGATTACTTGGTTCGTATCACTAGATCTAGTTGAATGATAAGTCACATACCAAAGCACATAAACAAGTATAAATTGATAAACATAAACAAGCATACAACGATAAATTAAGCAATCAAGATATAAACAAAACAAAACATTCAGATCTTCATAATAATGGCTAATACCCAAAGGTATTAGCCTTCAAACATCATAATTAATAGAAGAGTAATTATTTAGCCAAGGTAAACTAACCGAGTTAACAAATGATACAAAAAACTGAACGATTACAAAAGTATAAGAAATTACACATTGTCTCCTATGGATTGGATCGCGTTGCAAGACCACTTCTCCTCTTTTCTCTTCTGAAAATCAAATTTTGTGGTTTAGATATCAAGAATATAATTTAGCACACTTAAAAATCGTTTTTAAATTTTCTATTTATAGGGTTTGAAGTCGGTTCGATACGGCGTATCCAAAGTCTTAGATACGGCGTATTGGGGATTTCTTAGAGTAGGGAACACGTTTGATATCTTCTAGAATATTCACCTTCTATATCTTTAATACGGCGTATTGGTCTTCTCTGGATATGGCATATTGATCATGTTTCCTTCGTGGTCTTTGGTGAGTGAAGGCACATATACGCTGTATCTTCCTTTATGGATACGGCGTATTGGTTGTCAGAACAATAATCTTCAAAATATCTCTGTTTAAGCTCCAGAATGCGCGCCTTTATGCTAATATTCACCAAGTACTCCATAATTACTGGAATTCTCAAATATGAACGATTAAGTAACAATTCTTTGCAATAATCATACGAAATAGGTTAATTACATGGGATAAATGATGCTATAAAATAGATGTTATTTGATGTCATCAAATATCCCCCCACTTGAATCCTACTTGTCTTTAAGTAGCCTTTAGAAATTTACAAAAATGTATTGTTGGGAATTTTGAGTTACTACTGCCAGTACTACTTTACTACTGCTGGTTCAAGATTGATACTGCTGCTAATGACTGAAGAAATAGACTAAGTGGTTAGTACTGCTAGTTATATTAGTTCGTACTGCCAGTACAAATGATAGTACTGCCAGTATAATTAGTACTGTTAGTTAGTTTATTAGTACTATTAGTATTATATAGTTAGTACTGCTTATGTGATATGCATGAGATATATTAGGAATCGATATGCATGATCACTTAACGTGTTTTGTAAGCCCATTAGGGTTTTCCTTAGTGTATAAAAGGAACCCTACGACATAGTTACAATAATCAATCTTTCATAGAAAACACATATCTCATAGTTAGTTATTATGTAAACTTGGCAGAATATTTGCAATCAATATATTCAAGTTTAGTATTCATTGTTCTTCTTAGTATTGCAAGTTAGATTCCACATAACTTGTAGCATTTACAATCATAGTTTCTTTTATAGTTAGTTTGGATTTATCCAGGTTAACTAAGCTTTAACAAGCTAAGAAGATATGTTTATTTAGGACTTCACAAGTGGTATCAGAGCTTGTAGAGAAACTTTAAATAAGAAGAACTTTATCAGATCTAGATCTTTTCCTATAATACATAATGTCTAGTGAAGAACCTGCAACACAAATAGCACCAGTAGAATCTCCTCAAATGGTGTCTATTGTAAAACTTCCTATCTTTAAGAAGGGTGAATATACCCTTTGGAGCATGAGGATGGAGCAGTATCTCACTAACACAGATTATAGTTTGTAGCAAGTGATCTTGAATGGTGATGGTCCTATACAAGTAACAACTGATGAAAAAGGTGTTGAAACTGAAGTACCTCTAAAGACTGCTCAAGCACTATTACAAAGACAAAGAGAAAGAAAAGCTAAAAGCATTTTGCTCTTGGCTATTCCTGATGAGTATCAGCTGAGGTTCCATGGAATAAAGGATGCAAAGTCTCTGTGGGCTGCTATCAATAGTAGATTTGGTGGCAATGTTGAATCTAAGAAGATATAGAAGACTGTTTTGAAGTAACAATTTGAAAACTTTTTTGTATCTGACACAGAAGGCTTAGATAAAATATATGCTAGGTTTCAAAAACTTATCAGCCTTTTAGAAGTTCATGGTGCAGCTGTTCCCAATGAAGATGCAAATAAGAAATCTTTAAGAGCTCTACCTTCATCATGGAACAATGTAGCCTTGATTATGATGAACAAAGATCGTATTTTATGATTTGGATATTGATGATCTATACAACTAAACTAAAAAGTGATTGATGCTGATATCAAAGGCTTCCTCTTGGATCATCTTCAAACTCTTAGAATGTAGCCTTTCTCTCTGCAGAAGACACTAGCAACAGTAATGAAGTTAATACTGCTAATGGTGTTTCTACTGCATCAAGCCATAATTCTTAGGGACAAGCCTCTTCATCATCATATCCTAATGATATAATGTTCTCATTCTTTGCTAATCAGTCAAATAGTCCACAACTGGATGATGAAGACATAGAGCAGATTGATCATGATGATTTGGAAGAAATAGACCTTAAATGGCAGGTGGCCATGCTCTCTGTGAGGGTTAAGCGATTTTATAAGAAGACTGGAAGAAAGTTAATCTTCAATGGCAAATAACCTGTAGGTTTTGATAAAACTAAGGTTGAAATGCTTTTAACTGTCCATAGAAGGGCCATTTTGCAAGAGAATGAAGAGTCACGCATGAAATAAGGAACAGGAATGGAGATGCAAGGTATAGGAAGCTGGGATCAATACCAGAAGGATCTGTACCAGTAGATACCTCTGATGCATTGGTGTTAAGGACATTGTTTTTGTTTGTAGAAGATGGATAGATATGACTGGAGTTATATAGCTCAAGATAAACCAACTGAGTTTGCTCTCATTGCCTACACTTCAAACTCCTCAGGGTCTGACACAGAGGTACAATCTTGTTCTAAAAACTGTGTAAAACATATGAAAAACTTCAAAAACAATTTGATGAACAACGACAAACTCTTAGTAAAGATAATCTAGAAATTGTAGGTTATCAGTTAGGCATGATCTCTGTAGAGGCACAATGTAGTTGTTTCATTAGAAAATGAAGCTGTCTATGAAGAAAAATTATTGCATCTTAGAATTTGAAGTAAAAGTAAAAAGTAATGTTGTCATTAGGACTTAAAATCAGTTAGTGAAACTTTAAGTGAAAAGTTGATTTTAACAGCTAAAAACTTTAACAGTTTGAAACATTTCTAAATCATATAATTAACTAATTAATAGTCAATTAAGTTCTAAAGATAAAACTGTATAGGATTTGGAGTCAAATTGATGAAAATGATTCAAGTGGTAGTGAATTATTTAATAGTGTCTTTGATAGTCGTTCAAGTGATGGAGATGACATCAAACAAATAATAGGTTCAAAAGGATAATGGATATCATGTTGTTCCTCCTCCTTTAACTGGGAACTACATGCCACCTCTAGGCTTGACTATCTTTTTGAGGATTTGGATGATTTTGTTTATAGGCCTACAGAAAATAAAGACTAGTGCTAGTGGTCTCAAGTTGATAAATCAAGTACCTCTGAAACTAGCAATACTAGTGTAGAAATTCCTAGAGTTGAATCTGTTAGGCCTAGTGGAGTTATCATTGAAGATTGGGTTAGTGATAATGAGGACATTTTTCAATCTAATGATTTGCAAGCAAAAGACAAGCCTAGTCTTAAAAGGACTGAGTTTACTAATGCTAGGAATGAATCTGTTAAACCAAAACAAGCTGAAAAACCTAGGATAATCACTCAAAATCCTAAGGTAGATAGAAGAGATTGGAATGAGAAAATTACTCAAAAACTAGGCTTAGGATTTGGGTTTACAAAGAAAGCCTGTTTTGTTTGTGGCAGTTACAACCATCTAATAAAAGACTGTGATTTTCATGAAAAGAGAATGGCTAAAAAGTGTGTTTTGAAAAATATGGGAAAGAATATTGGTTAAAGGGAAATTAGACCAGTTTGGAACAGTGCTCAGAGAATAAATCATCAAAATAAATTTGTTCCATCTGCAGTCTTGACAAGGTTTAGAAGATTACCAGTTAGTGCTGCCAAGCAAAGCTCTCTAAGAGCAACAACATCAACTAGTACATTCAAACCAGTTAATACAGCTACCCATACAAATAGAGTGAATACTTCAAAATTAAAAACAAATGCTTTTCATAAGTCTCATTTACCTATTAGAAGGTCTTTTCATAAATCAACAACACCAAATACCAGGATTTTAAATGAAAAAGTTAATATTGTCTGAGTAAATGGTGTTAATACTGATGGGCAAATAGTAGTTAGTACTGTTAAGGGAACTAGGGTCACTGCTGTTAAGGCCTCAGCAGGTTGTGTTTAAAGACCTAAAATGACTGATTTAAACAATGTCTCCAAAGACAATAGTGGATCATGGGTCTCAAAAAGAGTAAATTATATAGATCCACAAAGCATACTCAAGTCATTAGTGGCTTGGGTCCCCAAGAGACACTGACTCTCTTACTTTTATGCAGGGAAATCTACAACAAGCTTTGAAGAAAAAAGGAATATTTGACAGTGGATGTTCCAGGCACATGACAGGGAATAAAGACTTCCTTACTAACTATCAAGACATTGATGGAGGTTTTGTTGCTTTTGGTGGAAGTGCTAGAGGTGGGTTTTAGTGACCAAGCCTCATAACAAGATACCCTATGAACTTATAATTGGCAGAAAGAGGATGAGATCTTCATTAGTCAGGACAAGTATTTTGGTAAAATCTTGAAGAAATTTGGCTTTTCTATTATAAGGACATCCATTACTCTTATGGAAACCAACAAGGCTTTAACAAAAGATGAAGATGGTGAGGATGTTGATGTCCATTTATACAGGTCAATGATTGGGTCATTGATGTACCTTACCTCCTCTAGACCAGATATTATGTTCTCCGTTTGTGCATGCTCAAGATTTCAAGTTCAACCAAAAGTTTCCCACTTGAATGCAGTAAAAAGGATCTTTAGATACCTAAAGGGTCGACCCAATTTGGGCCTTTGGTATCCTAAGGACTCTCCTTTTATATTGGAAGCTTTTTCAGATAATGACTATGCAAGTGCCAGTTTGGACAGGAAATCCACAATAGTAGGTTGTCAATTTCTTGGTTTAAGGTTAATCTCTTGGCAATGTAAAAAGCAGATTGTGGTGGCTAATTCAACTACTGAGGCTCAATATATTACTACTTCTCACTACTATGGTCAAGTGCTTTGGATCCAAAATCAGATGTTGGATTATGGATATAATTTTATGCAGACAAAGATTCATGTTGACACTGAGAGTGCCATTTATGTTGTCAAGAATCCTGTCTACCATTCTAGAACAAAGCATATAGAGATTCGACATCATTTCATTAGAGACTCCTATGAGAAGAGATTGATAGAGATGGTCAAGATACACACTGATAATAATGTAGCTGATTTGCTTACTAAAGCTTTTGATGTGAGTAGATTTAATTTTCTGGTGGCAAGAATTTGTATGCTTAATCTGTAGCTGCATGATCTTAGGGGAGATTAATGGTGTTCAAGTGCAGTGGAGTATACACAAGTACTATTTAGATTGAAGTTGGAATGGATTACAACTGGTATGTTGTTTTGGTTAACAGTTCTTAATTTTTATTCATGGGCTATGCATAGATATGCATCCTTATGAATTCTCACATGTCTATCTAGTTATTTCTAGTGTGCTTGTGGTGAATAGAGGCATGTTATTGCATAGTTATTGGAGAACAAGTTAATACTGTTAGACTAATATTAATATTGTTAGACTAATATTAATACTGCTTGTTACTAGTAATATCGTTGGTGCATAACCAAGCACCTGAGGGTGAAGGTTCAGCAACACCCCCTGAACCCCAACCCACACCCTCTACTTCACAACCAAATGTTTCTGAACCTCAAAATGAGATCACATTGAGAAACTAACCCCATCTCCAACTACATATCAAAGAAAAAGAAAGACTCAAATACGTAGGAGAACCAAAAAGGACACTAAGTTACCTCAAACTAGTGTACCTCAAGACCTTAAAGCAGATAAGGTTGTCCATAAGGAGGAGGTGATAGTGTGGAAAGGGCTATCACTACTGCTGCTAGCTTAGATGCAGCACATGACAGTGATAACATAATTAGGACCTAGACCACGGTAATGCCTAATGTTGACATTCCTCGGGGAAATGTTACATGGTGGCAGTACCTGGCTCAAGACACATGGGTGGTGCTCTGCCTTTGACTAGGTCTGAGAGATGTTTAGTGACTTGAACAACCCATTGAACCACCTCTCTCAGAAGGTCACACATCTGGAAGTGGGGAGGGCAGTATGGAACATCAATTTGAATTGACTGCTAATGTACCAATCACACCCCATGATTTACCTCTCCCCCCCTTTTTTTTTTTTCAAGGAGGTTACACTCTAGAAGTGATGAGGGTAGACTGAAACTACAGGAATTGATGACTATGTGTACAAAATTGTTAAAATAGGTGCTTGACTTGGAGAAAAAGAAGGATGCTCAAGCTGTGGAGATCTTGAACACTAAAAGAAAAGAGTCAATGGATTAGAAAGACAAAGGAAGTCTAGCACCTCAAACAAGGAAGGCTGGAAATACAGGACCGTTTGAGTCTTCAGTGATGATTAAATAAAGAGGATGCATCCAAACTGAGGAGGGAGCAATGATAAGAACAAAGCAATGACAGACAGGGACCAATGTTATTTTTTTGGCCCCCTATTGCTGAAATGGAACTTTCATGAAAAATTATGGGGTTCACACTCTTTTTATGGAGGCTACACCTATGGAGATTAATCTGCATTGTAGAGGAAAAGTCCCCTGATAATGGAATTATTGAAGAAGATGTGACTTGGTTAAAAGCAAAAGAAGAAAGTACTATGCATTGAGCTTATCAAGTCATCAAATCAATGCTAGAAGAGTAGTAAAATGTTTGGATACATCCTCCTAATGACCAAGATGCTTAAACTGAAGAAACTTGATGATTGATAAGTAAATATCAAGTTTAGGGGAGGATTGTTGGGAATTTTGAGTTACTACTGCCAGTACTACTTTACTACTGCTGGTTCAAGATTGATACTGCTACTAATGACTGAAGAAATAGACTAAGTAGTTAGTACTGCTAGTTATATTAGTTAGTACTGCCCGTACAAATGTTAGTACTGTCAGTATAATTAGTACTGTTAGTTAGTTTATTAGTACTGTTAGTATAAGAAGTTAGTACTGCTTATGTGATATGCATGAGATATATTAGGAATAGATATGCATGATCACTTAACGCGTTTTCTAAGCCCATTAGGGTTTTCCTTAGTGTATGAAAGGAACCCTACGGCATAGTGTGACACCTCGAAAAAATGTAGAACTTTTGTTCCGTTATGCAAAGTATGTATCGCAAGCTATTTTAACAGTATCGTTATTTTTCCAATAAAAGTTATCCTTCAAGCGACATACAATATTTTGTACTAGTCAAGAGTTATAATAACGCGCATAAATCGTCATTTTATTTACGGATCAAAAAGGGGTACTTTAAAGATCGCGTAACGATAAAAATCATATTTGATTTTTGCACTACACGAAACAAAATCGCACGACTATATTACTTTGTGAACTCATTCACACTTCAATAAACAAAATATAAGAACAAGTTAATACCGTCAGGTTAATACTGCTTGTTAATACTGTTGGTACATAACCAAGCACCTGAGGGTAAAGGTTCAGCAACACCTCCTGAACCCCAACCCACACCCTCTACTTCACAACTAAATGTTTTTCGAACCTTTAACAGAACCACTTTAAACTAAACCACCTCCACCAGTTTTTCATTGAGCAACTACTCCCATCTCCAGCTACATACCAAAGAAAAAGAAAGACTCAAAAACATAGGAGAACCAAAAAGGACACTAAGTTACCTCAGACTAGTGTACCTCAAGACCTTAGAGTAGATAAGGCTGTCCATAAGGAGGGGGTGACAGTGTGGAAAGGGCTATCACTACTATTGCTAGCTTAGATGCAACACATGACAGTGATAACATAATTAGGACCCAGACCACGACAATGCCTAATGTTGACATTCCTCAGGGAATGGATACAGGTGGTAGTCCCAGGTGCCAAGAAACCATGGGTGGTACTCTTACTCAAACTAGGTCTGAGAGAGTACTTGCACAGCCCAATGAACTACCTCTCTCAGAAGGTCACACATCTGGAAGTGGGGAGGGCAGGATGGAAAACACATTTGAATTGATGAATAATGTACCATCTACACCCCTATGATCCACCTCTCCCAGGAGGTTACACACCTAGAAGTGATGAGGGTAGAATGAAACTAGATGAATTTATTACTCTATGTACAAAATTGTCAAAACAGGTGCTTGACTTAGAGAAAGAAAAGGATGCTCAAGCTATGGAGATCCTCAGCCTAAAGAGAAGAGTCAAGAAATTGGAAAGAAAAAGGAAGTCAAGCATCTCACACCAAAGAAGGAGGAAATACAGACAAGTTGAGACCTCTTCTGATGATGGTTTGGATGAGGAGGATGCATCTAAATAGGGGAGGAGAAGTGACAAGTTAGAGCTAATGTTCAATGATAAGGATTTTGAAGAGCTTGATGATTATATGGAAAATGTTGAAGAGGAGATAGTTGATGCTGCTGCAACTGGAGTTAGTACTGTTAGTGCACTAGTTAGTACTGCTGGTGTAACTATTAGTACTGCTGAACCAAGGACTCCTCCTACAACAACAACAGTCTTTGATGATGAGGATGTCACTATAGGAATGGCTCAGACATTGATAAAGATGAAGGAACTGAAAGCTAAGGAGAAAGGAGTTGCTATTACATATGTAGAAGACTCTTCTAGAATTGCCAGACCTGTCAGATCAATTACTACACTTCAACCTCTTCCAACCATTGATCCTAAAGACAAAGGTAAAAGTATACTAGTTGAAGAAGAACCTATGAAAATCAAAATGAGAGATCAAGGTAATTTGCAAGTTCAAGCAGATGCAGAGTTAGATCAAAGACTTCATGAGGAAGAATTAGCAGAGTTGAAAAGAGCACAACAGGAAAGACAAAGGCAAGAAGATGAAACTAATGCTGCTTTAGCCAAAGAGTTTGATGAAATTCAAGCCAGAATAGATGCTGATCATGAATTGGCTGTAAGACTAACACATGAAGAGCAAGAAAAGTACACAATTGAAGAAAGGGCAAGATTGTTAGTAGAATTCTTTGATCAAAGAAAGAAACAATTGGCAGTAGCAAGAGCAGAGGCAATAAGAAACAAACCACCTACAAAAACTCAAGTCAGGCACATAATGATTACTTACCTCAAGCATATGGGTAAGTACACTTATCAACAACTAAAGAACAAGACTTACAAGGAAATTTAGAGATTGTATGAAAAAGAGAATAGGTGGATTGATGACTTTCGGCCAATGAATACATAAGCTATTAAAGACAATGAAAAGAAGGTTGACAGTAGTAGCAAGCCAGCTGGGGGAAGTAGAAAGAAAACACTTGCCAGAAAAAGAGCAGGTGAAAAGAAAAGTGAAGAAAGTGCTAAAAAGCAAAAGCTAGAGGATGTTGCTGAGGAACAAGAATCAGCAAAGAGTGGTGAAGAAGCAGCTACAAACTATGAGCATGAAAAGGAAGAATTAAGAATGTTGTTAACAGTTGTTTCAGATGAAGAAGAGACTATGGATCCAAAGATTTTGTCTACTAAATACTCTATAGTTGATTGGGAATCTTAGAACTTAGGGAATGTTGATATGGAAGTTCTACATGTTTATAAGATAATTAGAGTAGATGGGAATACTAGTTATCAAAAATCATTATCCAGTATGCTCAGGATATTTGATAGACAAGATTTGGTAGATTTGCACAAATTGGTAATGAAAAGGTTTGAAGACACTACTCCAGAAGGTTATAATTTATTGCTTTGAGGAGATCTTAAAATAATGTTTGAACCAAATACAGAGGATGAAATTTAGAGTAATCAGCAGGATTGGACTCTAATTAGCTGGAAATTGTATGAAAGTTATGGAGTTCATACATTACTAATGGATGGTACTTTGACTAGCTTCAACATGTTAGTAGAGAAAAGGTATCCTCTTATCAAGGAAATGATGCAAAAGATGTTGAACTAGAAGCTAGAAGCTGAAGTTGAGAGCACAATTGCATTTGAGCTTCTCAAGTTTATCAAGTCACAGCTAGAAGAATGAAGAAGTGTTTGGATGAATCCTCCTAGTGATCAAGATGCTTATACTAAATAAAATTGATGATTAACATAGTGAATATCAAGTTTAGGGGAGGATTGTTAGGAATTATGGACTTCTATAACTTAGTACTGCTGATTTAATTTAATACCGCTAGCTTTGGAAGTTAGTACTGCTGGTTCAACTTGATGCTGTTATTGAAGAACTTAGAAAATAGTCTAAGTCATTAGTGCTGCTAGTTATAATAGTTAGTGTTGCCAGTACAAATGTTAGTACTGCCAGTTTAGTTAGTACTGTTAGTTAATATTTTGTACTGTTAGTATTATATAGTTAGTACTGCTAAAGTGATATGCATGAGTTATATTAGGAATAGATATGCATGATCACTTGACGCATTTTGTAAGCCCATTAGGGTTTCCTTAGTGTATAAAAGGAACCCTACGGCATAGTTAGAGATATCAATCTTCATAGAAAACACATATCTCATAGTTAGAATATTTGCAATCAATATATTCAAGTTTAGTATTCATTGTTCTTCTTAGTATTGCAAGTTAGATTCCGCATAACTTGTAGTATTCACAATCATTGTTTCTCATATAGTTAGTTTGGATTTATCCAAGTTAACTAAGCTTTAACAAGCTAAAGAAGATCCATTTCATTGGGACTTCATAGATCGCCACACTTGAAGCACCTTTGGTCTTCTTTCTTGTCTTCCTTGCCTTTCGGAAGTTCTCCTTGTCATCATAGGGTTGTCTGATGAATTTTCCTCTTCTTCTAAAGAACTTTTTGAAATCCCTAATGGCCATTGCATATTCTTCGTCGTTGCTATCCGAGGAGGATGCATCTTCATCACTTAAGACTTGTCTTGCTTTTAGGGCAAGAGATTTGTACTTTTCTTTCTTGTTCTTTGCACTTTCTAAGTCCTTCTCAAGTACTACCTCATAGACTTTGAGATTGCAGACTAGTTCGTCTAAAGATAGTTTTGACAAGTCCTTGGATTCTTAAATTGCCGTCACCTTTGGACGTCACTTGGAAGGGAGAGCCTTTAAGAATTTCCTAACATGATTACGACTTAAAAAAGATTCATCAAGTGCTTTAAGTGATGTAATGATTGTATTAAATCTAGAAAAGGCACAATCTATAGTTTCATCATTGGTTATAGAGAACTCTTCATATTTTTGTACAAAAAGATCTATTTTATTATCTTTAACTTGTTTGTTACCTTAATGTTTTTCTTGTAGTTGTGTTTATTATGCAAATTAAGGTAGAGCTTGAATAGTGGTGATGACTTATCATTTAAGGGACGAAATATTTGGATAGTTATATTACATGTAGTAGAATACACATGATTGGCGCTTAGTTTCGCGCCATATCCTTCATAATTCAGCCAAGCAGTTATGAGCCCCGGGAAGTTTTAGTTTTACGCATAATGCTCTACTTAAGTGTGGAGGAGCTCTCGCTCCTTACTAAAAAAAAGAACATAATGGAATCACTCAAGGATAGCTCCAACGTAGCTATATCTCTCTATGCCCAGGAAGTAACGTTTTCCCTTAATTTTCCCTTAATTTTCCCTATTTTCTATATTTATCAGTTCTCACATTGAGGGAAATGTTCAACTTAAGTGTGGATAGGTAGCAAATAGGAAAAATTAATCACATCCCTCCATGTTTGCCCTGCAATCTGGCCACGTTTTTCAACTGATATTTTCTGGAAAATTTAAAAAAAATTTGCTTAGAAAATGCATACGCTTAGTAAGGCAAATCCAACCGGATTGACATTTTAACTGGCACAAAATCAACCCACTTAAATTGTAAGGATTTAGAACTTAAGGAATTTGGGTATCCATCTTTGATACCTAAGATAATTTTTGCCTTTAGCTTGTTTGAGTTAGGGTTTGAATGCAGTCATATCTGTCTATTCTGTCATTACGGATGTGTACGTATGGACTTTGTCACCTTTTATGGAACATTGGTATTGGTATAAAGTTATATGAGTGGGCCGGTAGTTTAGTAGCTCCAGAACTTGTGCTTGATCATCATTTACTAGACCGCAGTGAGATTAATTTATAGACAAAGTCGTATGATAAGAGGTGAAATAAATCCCTATGTAATCATGTATCTGCCGTACTCGCTTTTATTGTTGAGATCCCCAAAGTATCACAAGAGCAAGAAAAATATGCTCGATGAAGAAGAAGTTTTGTGCCAGCCTTAGTTATCGCAGTATCTGAAAAAAATAATAATAATAAAGTTCGAAGTATAAGGCAAAGTTCTGGCACATTGAATCACGTATCTGCTATTCACCCTTATCGTTATCACGTTTTTCCTCTTTGAGATTTCTGTCTAGGTACTCACGCCGCAATGGGCATGTTTATGTGTCTAGTACAAGCATATGCTAGCGACCTAGATTATGTCTGTGCATTTGAGTGACTTCACAAATATAAAACCCTATCTGAGTGACTCGTGTAAATTCAAAAATAAACACTTTCCCTATGTGAGGTGCTCTGTTATATGTTAATGCCTGAAAAGTTATAAAGCTGGTAAACACTTGTTAATGCTAAAATGAATTTTTCTCCATGTCACGATAAATGATCTTGTTTTTTTCGCTTTAATTGCTTGAGGGCAAGCAATAGCTAAGCGTGGAGGGATTTGATAACGCCTAAATTATACATGTTTTTAGCGGCTTTATTTGCATTTATTTGATCATTTCTCATGAACTTTCGGTACTTAATCAAGTATATTTTCTATTATATGTTCTAGGTACATGTCGTGGAAGAATACGGAAGATTACAAGAAGATAAAAAGCTTAAACGAAGAAATAAACTCAAGATAAAGATCTCTCGACACATGTCCACTGTTTTGGCCATAACTGGAGCATACGAACTCAGATTCACTTGATTCAAATGGCCACGGAAAGAGAATTCAATTATCTACAACCATGAAAAAGGTCAACTGCTGAGATATTACCAAAACAGCCGATTTTACAAATGAGTACAACATACTTTATGAAGATTCATTTAATTCACGAATCTGGTCTAAAATCCATCCACATACATCTCCAACTTGAACCCTAAGTTATCTCTAGCCTATAAATACCTCCCTATGATGCCTTGGACGAAATTATCTCATCATATATCATCACATACAAATCTCAAGAAGAAAATGCCAAAGTACGGCGCACTTTTCTCTTGTGCGCCGCACTTCTGATCAAGTTTCCAAAACCACCGCAAAATATTGTAAGTGCGCCGTACTTTCATTTAAACTTCCCAAAGAAACGGTTAAGTCCCAATAAATGCTGAGTGCATTAACTCCCTAAGTTCGCCACACTTTTTTTGAAGTGCGTCACACTTCTACCCGAAATCAGCTTATAAATAGAGAAGGATTTCTCTCATTTTACACACACCTCCACAACAATTCTCTCATCACCCCACACCATCTAATCATGAATTTTAAGGGTGGTGACAGCACCTTAAGGGTTTGGGTCGATTAGATTCAATAGCTTGGGTTTTATTATAGTTTTTATTTGGAAGAACTAATTGTCGAATCGTTGATCTTGTAAACGTTGGTATAATTTCTACAACTCTTTTAATATGATCTTTATTGAATTCATGATGAATGTTATGTGTTTTGTTACTTTGATTATGGAGTAGTAATCTTATGTTTGTGTGGGCATAATGTGATCTTGGATATGGAGCGTTTGGATATGTGTTTATTGAAATGGTTAAACATGATTTTCTAAGTGTAAAGGCCGAAAGGATACTTATAAACTTATGTTTTATCATTCTACCTAATATATTGGTTATAATAACTTATAAAGGCCGAAAGGATTTGTTGTTATTAATCGATATAATCACTAGTTATATTTAAAGGCCGAAAGGATTTATAACTTGTGATAACTCTATTTTCTAAACTTATAAACACTAT
>BQNB010001715.1:0-134883 GCA_026074375.1 Tanacetum coccineum
CTAGGGATTGAGTGATTCGTTTGAAGATTGTTGTGCGACACGTTGAAGACCGAGTCGACTGTGTTAGTCGCGGTGTGTAAATGTGAAAATTTTATTTTTTCGTCTGATGAGCCATAAGCCCATGATGCTCAATTGTTTCTTGATTGTTTTTGATTTGTCTTATGACAATATGTGTTGTAGCGGGATTTTCGCCACCGAATTATGTGCTATGTGCTATGCAATTTTGAATGGTAGTAAGCGTTTATGTCGCTTGTAGTTGCCCGTGATGTGGCGCAGGATGTGATTTATGATTATGTGTTCTTGGAATTTGAGTGAGAATGGATGGTTTTTGCCAAGGCTTCTTGAATTGACAAGAGCGGCTGTGATGCCAAGGCTTCATGGTAAGCAGGCATGGTTGTATTGCTAAGGCTTCATAGTAAGCGAGCATGATTATGTGTTTAAGTGGTTCTTTATGAGTTGGCATTATAATGCGTTTGATGGGGTCATGAGTACTCCTAGAATTTTGTTCGCAACCGGTGGTGCATTATTAAATGAGACCGGGAGGGCGACGTATGTTTTGGATTTGGTCATGATAAGTATTTTCGGTTTTTGGATAGCGAGTTATCTTTTTGATATCGATTGATATCGTATCTTATAATTTTGATTCGCGACGTCTATTTTGGTTCCGATCCGCGAAATTTTTTCGGGTTCGGTTCGCTATGATTGATATGGTTATGGTAAGTGTTGAGGGCTTCGTTGTGTTGCCATCGTGATCACTAATTAGTTTGGAGCGACCTTTCTTCTTGAAGATTTTCTTTTAAGAGCGACGTGATTTTGTTTAAAGCGGATATATTTTCGTGGCGTGTTTAGTCTCTTATGATAAGAGTGATTTTGATTTTGTTGTGATTTTGTTGGTACGAATTACCATTTGTTTTGTTGACATTCTATTTGGAGTGATTAAGGCGAATATTATATCGCTTGATTTTTGCGTACGGTTGTGCGTGCTCGTTCGAAAATGAAGAAACCGTCTCATCGCGAGTACGTAAGACGAGTAAGAACGTACGAGCACCGAGGACGGCGCTCTTTTTAAGGTGGGAGGAATGTAACAACCGGAGTTTCACGACGTGTTGACGGTTCGCGTACCCGACGTCGTAATAATCATTTTACGAGTTTCTGTGAACGAGCGTCGACATCTAAAATTTTATTTGTCGATAATAAATATTTTCATATTTTATTATGAAAAATTTGGAAAAGATTTGATAAATTTTATTTTTAACGATCGCGAATTCGACGTCATAATTATTATTTTATAAATTCATGTGAGCGAACGTCAACATTTAAAATTTTATTTGTCGTAAATAATTATTTTCGTATTTTGTTACGAACGGGAATTTATTTTATTTTTTTTACATTTTGCGAGTCACCATTGACCGCGCGTTCGGTAATCGTTTTGAGCATCGTAAAAATTTACGGCGCATCTCGTTATTATTTTTATGACCGTAAATTATTATTTTTGAACCTCGTCACCTTCGTTCTGTGCCGTTGGCCAAAGCTCGTGTTTAAGGCTCGCGTTTTATTTTAAATGAGTACAAGTTACATTTTAATTAAACGTTACAAAGTATTTTAACTAGTAATGAAAAGGAATATATATATAAATATATATAATATATATATACATTTATATATATAATATAGATATATAAATAAAAATATTACTATTATGCATGGCTTCTCCCCTAGGCTTATGGTAGCCGACGCCTAAGGCAACAACAACACTCAACGATTGTAATTTTCAAAGTATGTAATCATCACACTTGAGACTTTCAATTTTTTTAATAAATTGGTTAAAACTTCTTATTTTCTCTTATAAGGAAACACATAGAGAAGAGTTTTTCTCTCCTTTTCTTGTTCTTTGGTCTGCCGAGCACACAAAGCCCACAAACACAAACATATTCCAAGTTTGATCTTTGATATCCTATAAACTCTATAAAACCTTACTCAAAAATGATATAACACAAGTTAGGGACAAGTAAAAAAAATTATTTCTTGTCTCCTCCTTTCCTTTTTGAGTCGAACGAACCAAACAAACACCCTTACTCTTGCCCTTTAATTTTTCTAGTCACCAAATATAGTTTAGGACGTTAAGATTTGATCATCCATGCACCAAAATGGCACATGCAATGAGGTTTGAATAAGGTTGGATTTACTTGAGCAAATAAAGTTTTTGGTTGGGTTTTGGTTCGAGTGAGTGGGGTTCGAACCGGGTAAAAAAGCTATAAGGGTGAGTGGGTTTTATGATTTCGTGGGTTGATAATTGATTTGGGTTAATTTTTGGTTTGGTTCGGGTTGTGTTGAGCCGCGGCTAAGGGGACAAAAGGAGGCAAGGCGAAACTTTTTATTTTTTGACATATTTCCGATATCATTGTGAGCTTTTCCTTGATTTTTATTTTTATTATTTCGATTATTTGATATGATTTTTGTAAATATGTGTATATGTGGCGAAAATGATTGAAACTCGCGGCGTATGAAACATAGTGATATGGATGTTAACATAGGAATAATGTGAAATTATAAGTCATATTAGAGGTATTTTTGATAAGTTTTTGGGTCATTTAAATCAGAAAACAGGATGTGTGACTCGGGGTTTGAGATTTTGGAAAATTAGATTTTGGGTTATAAAATACTTCAAATTACATTTTTACGGACGTTTTGATATAAAATGGGACTTCTAACTCCTAATAACGAAGAAACTGGAGCTAGATCGATATATATACTTTAGTAGAAAAATAAGTTATTTTAATATTTAACTAAATCTGACAGATTTAATAAAATAATGTTTTGAGCACTTTCGAGTCCGTTTCGGCCTTCCGGGCGAAACATGAAAGTTGTTCGTAACGAGGTTTTACTTTTCCGCGAGGTTTGATAATTTTAAAATCGCGATATAGCGGGTCAAAACTAAAGGTCAACCTAAAAGTCAACAAGTATTATAAATAATATTAATACATTCTGAGCTCGGTTTTGAGTGATAAAATAAGATAATTTAGTATATTATTATAGGTAATGATTTTCGAAGTCATTATTCGGTTCTAAAAACGGAAAGTCTATATATAGTAACTTTTCGTAATAATTGGAGTGTAATTTCAGCAATAGAAAATTTTGGATAATTGAGTGTTTAAGGTGCAACGAGATAGAAAAATAATAATATGAATGTTATGAGATGTCGGACTTACTAAAATAGTAGTTTTTTAAAATAGAAACTTTTGTAAATAACGAGGTGTAAACATCTAAAAATGGTAAGATAACCGTGATATTATTAAACTCATGATTATAAATAGTATATAGTGAGTACTAAAAATATACTTTGATATTTGAACTTACCAAAAATGGTAACTTTCCTAAAACAATAACTTTCTAAAAATATAAACTTACCAAAAATAAAAAGTTTTCAACAAATTGAATTAACTTATAATGGGATGAAAAATAGTATATAAAATATACTAAATGTTAAAGTTTAAGCCGCGCAAGTAGATTTTTCACCACATATACTCATGTAAGTATGTATATAATATACATAATTTCGTCCTAACGACATACGTCTTATTAATCGTATTTTATTCGGATTATGATCGAGCGATGTAATTATAGGTCGTGATCGAGATTGTTGCTGTTTTATTTACTCTTGGTTTTTCTGATTGTGATCGTTGATTAAGGTGAGTTCATAGCCTCACATTTTAATATTTTAATTGTTTTATAAACCCGCGAGGGGGATAACATGCTTGTTTTTAAAAATAAAACACAAGGGAACCGAATGTATGCTAGAAAGCCTTGATTATTATAAGTTAGCTTAACTCGTTAATGAAAAAGTCCCGCGGGAATCAAGAATTGTTAATTACCGGGTAATGGTATACGCTTATACATGGAATAGTACTATTCGGAGGGTGCCTCCTCCAATCCGTGGCGACTAGCTATCGTCTCGTGTCGGGTAATGGCACAACGGATGCGTTGTATAGAGAATAACATGCACTTAACGAGGGTGTAGAGTGGGCATACCTTGTTGGGAAACATAGACACCAACATATTGATATGGCAACATTTGATTCATGAGGCTTATAATAATCCCCTTATAACTTTGTCTGATCCACATCGATATGATTTGATGATTTTTGAGAAATGATACTTGTGTTCGAAATTTATATTTATAAACTATATGGATTCACTCAACGTTTTCGTTGACTTTTTAGCATGTTTATCCCAGGTATATAATTGCTAGCTTGGATGGGATGGAATGCGGATATTGAAGGACATGGACTTGGTGAACTTTTGCACATATGATAAAATGTTTTCTTCAAAGAAACTTAAACATGTTGTGGATTATTTTGAAATGAGTTTTTTTTAAGTTATTGGGACCTTGTAACTCTGATCATTTAATAAAAGGAAATTTTGTTTTGAAAGCGTATCATTTAACGTTTACTGGGACTCGTGTGTATGTATTATGAAGTAGCATCCCAATCGTTGTATTCCGCTGCGTATCGTAGATTGGGGGATTTATACAATGCACTGTTGGTTTTGGGTGAGCAGTATAAACTGACTTAGCAGTACTAAGAGGTTTTAGACCAGTTCTCTGCAAAACTGCTCTTGGAGTCATATTTTTGTGGGTTCTATGGTGTGAGGTCTTGGCATAATAGTCATTATCCACCCTGTTGTAATTGTTCCCACTTACCATCTTTTTCTTTTGATGGTAAGTACAATTTTTTTGCACATGGTTAAAGTTCCCACAAATAAAACAAGCCTTGTTATACATCACAAATTCACTACCTAGTTGATTGAACTTCTGACCATTCTAATTTCTCTGATTCCCTCTAGGAATTTGTGATCTATACATTTCTGAATACCTAACTGACTTCTTAACTGGTTTTTCTATTTTAGCAGCAGTAGGAATAACAGTTTTCTTTTCAGGCTTAGTCTTAGACTCATTGATTGGTGCTAAACTACACCTTAAAATATATATAATATATAATATAATATATATAATAAGTATAATCTAAAAACAATCAATGAAACCGAGAAGTAGTATAGAATGTTCCCGGGTCGTTTATCCCCAACTTTTGACCTGTGATACTTGTTCTTCTACTAAAGACATAACAGAATTATCTTTAGAATTTTCTGATTCTTTATCACAAACAACATTAGACTCTTTCTTATTATTCTCAAGACCATAGCACTTTGATATTCGCATTTTGAATTCATTCAAGACCCGATAAGAACAGATCCAGCTTGTTTTGTGTATTAATAAATTAGCGGTTGAGGTGGAAGAAATGTTTACATATAGATCAAACCTTTTTATTTCTGTCAGGTTATTGAACTTCCTAACAACTGATATAAAGTCTTTTGAGGCCTTACTCAAATTTCTTAATTGTTTCGCAAAGATCAATGGCATCTTTTTTTGCTTAACTTTTTCTCACAACTCTCGTTTTAAGATATTAATTCATATTGGTTTGACTCCCTACTTCTCTTCTTTAAGGACAACAACTTCTTTCACTAAGAAAGAAAGAACCTCATTCTTAATATATGTGACAGTTATGGCCTCAAAAAAAAAATTAACACAGGTATATTGTTCTTCTTTTATAGAGAAGTAATTGCATTACTTAAACTTCAGTTTCGATGTTGTTTGTAAGCAAGAAAATTTCATAATTATTATTTCTTAAGAGTTTTATAGTTTTTTGCAGACAAGTTTATAAAGCAAAGTTTTAATCAGTGTTATTACTCTCGAGTGTCTGAAATTGCACATTTGAGACATGTTTGTCTGAAACTTGTTCTTATTGCATGTCACTCCAATCAAAAACCTACACCATCCACTCTAGTCTAAAACCTTTGCCTTTGTTGAAGTGTCTTCATTGTTTTTCCTTGCTTCTTCGGTGTTGTCCTTAATTTTTCTGAACTGACCCTTTCTCCTAATCTTGTTTTCTTTTCTGTATCCTCCTTTGATTCTTGGTGCTCTTCACTCCCTGGCAAAGTGTCCCAACATTATGACAGTTGTAACACTCAACCTTAGAATTTATCATATCCTAGCTATTTCTTTACATTATGAAAATCTTCTTGCTATACTATGAATAGTTACTTCTTTTGCTCTCAACATTTAGCAAAGAGAGATTGCCACTTCAAATCCATTGTTCCAAATTTCTTCATGAATTTGCTTCTAAGGTCCTTGATGTAGGACATTAAGAAACATTTGGATTTTATAACACATGATGCCTACACGTATTATACTGACACTTGCAGTGACAAAACTTATGGACTGACTCTAGGTTATTTGACACTAGGGCTGAGCTTGCAATAACTTGTGAGAAGAGAATCAAGCAGTGTTAACATCATTGGTAGGCTAGAGCTTTGGTGCATTCATGAAGGCTCAAGTTCTTGAGTTTGAACACCACTGATGTACCAACAGTCTTTCTTTACCTTGTTGTTTATGACAATTTTGAAATTGTTTTGTACAAATTATCATATAGACTCATAGTCTCTCAACCTCAGGCTCTTAGATTCATCCAAATACAAACTACTCGATATTCCACTCAGGTTGGTAGCTGATTATTAAAAATTTTAAGTTTAAATCTTTTTTTTGGGCCAATGATCACACCCAAGATATGCAAGTCTATGACTATTCGTTCTGAAGCATATTTCAAAATAGAGTCAATGAGACTCATGCACATGTTGACACTAAAAATTCTAATATTGTATGCTTCAAGAGAGTATTCTGGAGTTTTCCTTTAGTTAGCTGCTATTACCTCATAAATCTTGTTTCAATGGCAGCCTCATAAACATAGATTTAGGCATTCTGCGATATTCTGACTGAATGTGACTGAATGTTAGCTGATATTCATTTGGAAGTGCTATGAGTAAAAAACCTCTAGCTTTGACATCATTCTTTTTCTATGTCTTGTCTTCTACAGTTACAGGTGTAGAAATCTTTGTAACTGTTATCCCATTCTCCTCAGATGTTTGAGATACTGAGACCCATGAATCACCATTTTCTATCACTTCCCAGAGTGCATAGTCTTGGATCTGGAAGTACTACTTAATCTTTATAGCCCACATCTTATATTAACCTAATTTTAGTGTGGGAAGCTTTGCATTAGGACCACTATTTGTAGATTCAAGCTCCATGTCTTCTAGATTAAAGTTTCTCAAAGCAAAGCTCTGATACCAGTTATTGAGTTTAAAGATCTAGGCTTAGTCTAGGATTAACATCATCAATGAACATAAAATATGTATAGCGGAATTAACATAAGAACAATGATATTGTAACAAGGTTTTACCAAACATTCACCACAGCCCCAATATTATTTGATCAAGATAATACGGTTAAATCAATAAACTGTAACAGGGATCAAGGAAAACCTTGATTACCTTGAGGCTACATCAACTCTATACTAGACGTCTACATCTCTAACACTTTGTGTACACACACTTTTCTGGATGCCTAAAACCTATAACCTATATCTCTTTATATACTAGAGATATCTAGGTTTACAAGAAAACATAATAAATACAATAAGGAAACTAAATCTTTTAATCTTTATCTTTATTCTTCTTGAGCATATCTTTTAGTATCTTCTGATATCTTCCATCTTTTGTAGAATATACTCCACCAGCTTGAAGAATCTCTTATTGTCGATTTAGGTCCTTTTCCTTTAAGTCCTTCTTGTTTCATTCTTGTTTTGTCTTATCAACTCAAATATAATTCCCAACAAATGTACACACATTTAAACGCACGTCTTGTGGTAAGGGTTTTACTTATACTCAAGTGATTGACTATGATTAAAGTTTCCTTTCCTTGCGAACGTTAAATAAATAAAGATATTAATTACCATACTTGATTTCATGAATATGAAATATGGAAATTAGATGTCAAAACTCCTTTCTTGAATGCTTACCTCTGCGAGGACATTGTGTAATCATAAGGATTTATGAATCCAAATAATCTTTAGAAAGTATGCAAGCTGTATATATCCAAATATGGATTAGAGCATGCATCTAGGACCTGGAATCTTAAGTTTAAATCAATAATTTGATTTTGATTGAAACAAAGATAACTCATGACTACACCTTAAAGCTAGTCAGAGCATTATGTTTTGTATTTCTTGTATCTCATATGTTGTCAACATATTGGAAATAATTTTTCACCTAAGCTAGATTTTAATCCTTAGTTTGGAATAATATTTCTAACGAGAAATATAATAAATAAAACATACAACCTTGGAGCATATATTTATCAGGATATACATATGTGATTAATAAGTCTAACACAATATGACACCTTATTGAGCAAGACTCAAAGTTCTATCTCACCTGATGAGTTGAACACGTACATGAAAACATTTAGTTTAGCTAAAGGTTTCATTATGTATGTCATGATATGTATTAGACTAATTGTAACACTTGCATGAATGCAAGATGAACCGACAACCATAGTAACTAAGTAAAAGTTATTAGACTACTATTAAAAGAACATTCTAAAAGGCCTGTAAAGGACTAAAAACATGTTCATCGTTTATGGATTTTTAATTAGGAGATTAGTGTTGAGTTTATACACTAATGCATATTTTGATTGAGATGGTTCTCAATCCTAGTCATAGCAGGATTTCATCGTAAATGATAATACTGCTGACTAGACATACTTGATTGAAAGCATTGTTTCACTATTCATTAAAGAATAAGATTACTTCACAGTTTTGGAAGCTGTTAAGAAGACTGTCTTATATAGGTGGTTTTGCTTGCTTCAAACAACCTATGTAATGTGTTATGGTGAAGCTAGTATTATTGTATTAGCACTTGAACGCTGATGTGTCGTTGTATACGTGTTATTTATGATTATCAGGTTTTACCTTTATTTTTAGCCGACTAACCTAAAGACAACACTTTAACGAGAAGAGTACTCGGTCAAGATGTAGCTTCGCGGTAAGTAGGGTGTCTAACACTAAGAGTGAGAGTTAACCTATTATTCTATCAGTATTTTATTCTAACTAGATTAGTCTAATTACTGGTTAAACCTATGCTATACATATTTACTAGAGATAAAAAGGGGGTTTCAGCCTGAGAGACTAGCACAGGTTTATGGTGACAAATATCAATTCTAAGCACAATACACACTAAAGCAAATAAACACAAGACAAAAGAGCGGAACGAGCCAAATAATAAAAAGTTGTATTAACCATGTTAAATCTGATTAAATGCTGGTTTGATTAATTAGTGCAATGGCTGCTTATCTCGAGGCGGCATATCATTCTTAAGACTTAGACGGTGCTTCTTCCTAAGACCTAGACACGAACAATCCTGTCATGATTAACGCGTCCGCATAAAGCATCCTATAAGTTTAATTATAATCTACCATAGGGAATTAAAGCAGTGGTGATCCTGTTAATACCCTAGCCCATTAGGACTTTACCCACTTATTGCTTGATGTTGTTTTATACACCGGTAGTCCACCACCAAAATCAATACCAATTAATAAATGAACAATATTGGTTGAACAATTATCGGGTCACCTGCCGGTCAACTAAGCTCATAATCAAAGAGTAATGATAAGGTGTCATTTGTGACCCTATTGGTCCGGGCATATAGAACACAACATGGAGAGCCATACCGGCATCTAGGTTACTGGTTAGGTCTCCCTAGACCCAATTGAATGATAGGTCGCATGTACAAGCACATAAACAAGTATAAGGCGATAAACATAATTAAACAACAACGATAAATTAAGCAAAGCCGGATTAAAACAAACCAAACATTATAATCTTCATTAACATGGCTAATACCCGAGGGTATTAGCCCACAATCATTGTCATTATTACAAACGTGATCAAACAATTAAAAATCGAATGATTAAGAAAGTAAGAATTACACGATGTCTTCTATGGAATTAGGAGTAGTGCTCGACCTTGGCTGCTCTTCTTGGCTTGAGAAATTCGACTTTAGTTGTATACTATACAGAGAATGTGATATTGCACACTAAAACTCGTTTTTGAGTCTTGTATTTATAGTGTCTGAAATACGCCTGGATACGCCGTATGGGGATAAGTGGATACGGCGTATAGGGGTTAATTTCCTTGGAGTCCGCGATAAGATCAAATCAATTAAGATAATTACCATCAATCATATTAAATGCGTATCTTTGACTGATGAACAGCTGTGCATACGGCGTATTGGTTGTAGTGGATACGCCGGATCGGGAATTGATCATTACGCGTTTCTTGTGCTGAGCTGGCGCTGATACGCCGTATCTTCATTGCTGGATACGGCGTATAGGTGCAGAAAATAGTATTCTTCAAATGTCTTCGTTTAAGCTCTAGAATTGCGCCTTTTTGCTTCTTCTTCACAAGTGACTCCATAATTACTGCAATAATAAACTTTAAGCAATTAAGTACCAATATCTTGCAATAATTATATAAAAGTGGGTAAAATACGTGGGATAAATGATAGTAAAGTATGACGTTATTTGATGATATCAAATATCCCCCCACTTGAATCCTACTTGTCCTCAAGTAGACTTTAGAAAGATTTTGAAAATGTATCCCAACCGAGGTTAAGGATTTTTCCGTTAAGCATTTCTTTCATGTTCAGATCACCTGTACAAAACCAAGCTCCTCACGAAATATGGAAATGAAATCACTCAGATCACTCAACTAATCTAGGGTGTATCATTTTAGTGGTACGCTCATTTGCTCAGTCGTGATTAGCTTCGTATCATAGGCTTGGCAAGGATACACATCTCCACCTCTAAAGCTAAGGAGTAACAAGTCAAAAGGTAAATTGGGTATTTATTAGAAGGCTCGGGTTTTTAATCATTCTTATTAAGATGAAGAATGATATAGGGTGTGGAGCTTCTGACTTTCACCAGAGGTCGTCGTCAAACAAGGCAGCTGAGACATGAATACATGGCCGTATCGACGGAATAGACATCCATGCTCGTACACATCCTCATTCGAGTAGATCCTAAGGTTAGTTATCAGGAAAGGGAAGTAAAATTGTTGTTAAATAAAATAAACAAACAAATAGATTAAAGCCAACAAATAAGGTGCGGTTGCTAGTAACTTTCCCCGACCGTTCCATGACAAAGACTCGAACTTATAAACAAACGTCTCGATCATAGATGACAATGACAACCTAAGTTGGCGTTCCCATAACGGTCAACTTCCCTTACATCCCGAACTTTACATACTTTTACAAAATAAGTGGTGATATCGGCCACTTTTTACAATACTTTACATCGTTGATTTTTGTGCGTATCAACGAATAATCGATCCTTTCAAATAATTTCATCGGTGTAAGCTCTATGAACCGACTATCTTTTTCATCATTCATATTTTTTTTCAACAATACATCATAAATCTCGGCGTAATTTCACCGTCTTCATAATCATCATTTGTCCGGCTAATTTTCTCTTGAACTTTTCTTCTTTCGGACATAATACATAATTGTGAAAGTAGCAAAAACACACGAGCTACAAACATTCCCATTGCATTGTGCAATTTTCCCGACCATTACATAGATAGAGAAATTTTCACTTTGACGCAGGAACTACAAAACTTTACACGAAAGCGACTAACAACATTTGATCAAATAGGCTTTAATCTACACGGTAGGCTAAGGTGTAAAGGTGAAACGAAACAATTTTTCCCCTTGCATGGATTATATTTACAAAAACATGTCCCAATATTGCCATGAAAGCTTAATTTTTTAAACATTTCAATAGTCATTTAGAAGTTATTAATAAAACTAAAAAGATGAGATTTAACAACATAAGTTTAATTTTAACGACTCGTTAAGTTAAAAGGCTAAAAGGGTTCAAAATTAGGGTTTCAAAATGAAACCGCGCGGTTTTAGGTTCAAATTCTCTTATGGACTTATCCAAAGCATTATTTTTAACATTATATTAGCTTATAGGATTGATATAAAAAGTTTACAAGTTTAAACCCCTAGTTTAAGTAAAAAACATGAATTAGGGTATCGGTGGTGTTTCGTTGGGAACAAAAGGCATAACACTTACGGTTTTTTTGAGTTTAAAGCTTTATTTATATTTGTTTTACGCAAGAAACATATGAACATTATGTCCGTTACATGAGCAGAATATAAGCTTTATAGAAACCTGATTTAAGCTTATAGCTTGGAAACGGGTCAAATGGGATTTCGGCTTCGTACGGCTAGAGTAACGACTCTCGGGCTTCGTTTCTTGGTTTCTTTTGCTTCCTTTCTGTACTTGAGACTTCTTAAGATCTATTAGAATTCATATTGAGCAAGGAGTTGCTACTATGAAGGGTTATAGAGGAGGAAGTGGGGGATGAAGAAGAATGAACACACAAGGCCCCTATTTATACCCATTTGAAGTAGCAAGGAGTAAGCAAGGGTTATGATCTGGTCTTGACACATAGAGGGTCTAGTTAGGGAGGTGTATAAGCTAGAAAATGAAGTGTGGAGGTCTAGGAAACTAGGTTGAAGGATGTGGCTTCATCCTTTGCTGCCGCGGCTGAAGAGAAGAAAAAGAAGGCCATGTGCTTCTCAAATTTGACCAAGGCTTGGTCCAAGCAGGTGCATAAGCTGCTTGAAGGTTTCTAGAAGAGTTCTTAGGTGGTCTGGTCATTTCACCATTGTAGCAATTTCGAGGGGTTTAAACTGGTCATAGATAGCATACGGGTCTATTTTTGGGTTCACGAGATCTTCCAAGGTTTTAACAAGGTAAATTTTGTTAATAAATGATTTAAGGATGATGAAATGGTTTTTAAGGTATGGGATTAATGTAATAGCAAAGATTAGCACTTCGTTTGGGTTAAAAAAGGACTTAGCAATTAAAGTAATGGGAAGTGTACGGGTTCGACTAGGGCTCGTTTAGGGTTTTCCTTAACTTTTTGGTCTTATCTTTTGCATATCTTGATTTAGGAATGAAGGAATACTAACTGAGCTTATATAAATTCTTATCAATGAATTTTGGTATTGGTTTAAGTTAAAATGGGTTGAACTTGAGAACAACGGTCAAAATTAACAATTTGGGGCATAATGGGTTTTCTTGGATTTCGTTAGGGTTTTTCTAGGCTTTGATTTCTTCGTACATTGCCTTGTTTATGATATATATGATTTTTGTAACTTATTTTATGAGGTTATAATGGCCCTTGTTTGGTTATTTGGGATTTGAATGGTTTTTAAAAGACGTGTTGTAAAACGGGTTAAATGAACAATTAGTTACATTTTTTTTTTTAGGGTTGTCTGGATATGTTTTGTTACAAGTGAAGTAAAATGATGAAGTATGTGAAATAATGATTGAATAGGATTGTATTATAGTAAATAATGGTTTTTACAATTATTTGAGTGTTGGTTGGGTTTACAATTGGATAAAAGCAATACACAGGTCATGGTTTAGAAATAGCTAGGTTTTTAGGGTTTAGGGTTTTGGGATTGGGTTTTTGAGTGTAAAAGATGTATGAAAGCTATGAATAGAATATTTAGGTTTACCTCTTGTAAAAATGAGTTAGTAGCTTGGCTCACAAGGTGAATAGTGAAGAGATGTGAATGAAAATTGGAGGTTTAAAACAGTGTGACTTTTAAGATATCATGTTAATGACGTGCCACTTGAGCCTTTTAGAGACTTGTATTTGACTTGAAGAGTTTTATATTTCAAATGAGATGTTATATTACTTGTACATATGCTTTGGTATCGTGTGCATTCACTTTAGGAGTTAACTCCTTCATAAGGTTGGGTTTAGGGCATCCGATAATAGGTTTAAAGCAATTATGATATATTTTTTTTTTTTTTATGATGTTGCAAATGGTACTATTTAGGAATCATTTACCTTTTCCTAATTGATATTATGATATTGACTTGTTATGTTATGCTGTTTTCTTGAAAAAATATGGAGAATAGGTATTGCCATTCGTAGGTGTTGAGTACGTTAACTTGAGTTATGCAGGTTATATTTGCATATTGAGTTATTGGCAAAGTAATGTATTGTAATTAAACGAAAAATTTCCTTGAAAAATGTGAGTTCATTATATATCTGATAGATTGCTACATCCTCTACTTAATAGAATGGATATTTACAATTTATGGAAAATTGTGGGTTGTTAGAGTTCACCTTTTAGAATTCTCGTCCCGAGATTTAATTGAACTTGAATTTAGTGATGGTTGAAAATAGTATAGAGGATATTGGCATGAATTTGTCTTTCGCGTTCCATGTAAATTCTGGTCCTCTTTTAGAGTTTCATCGTACTTTGATTATAGGAATACGACTTCTCTTGAGTTGCTTGATCTCACGGTCCATTACTTCCACTGGTTCTTCTACAAAGTTAAGCTTGTCTTCAGTTGCAGTTCTTTTATTGGATAACGATTTAGATTCGTCGGATAGGATAAGCAATTTCTTGAGATTAGAACGTGGGAAAGTATTGTGGATACTATTAAGCTCTTTAGGAAGCTCTAGTTTGTATGCTACTGGGGCCAATTCGTTCAAGAATTTTGAATGGTCCAAGGTATCGTGGATTAAGCTTTCTATTTTTCCGAATCGGAAAGTACCCTTGCGAGGTGTAACTTTCAACATAAAAACGATCGCCAACTTGAAATTCTACTGGCTTTCGCCTCACATTGGCATAAATTATGTTGGCGATCTCTTGCGTTGCTGTGTTGACGAATTTGTGTACGATCTTTTGTGGTTTTTTTGAATTATTTATAGTCTTGTAGTTGAGAATCTCAACTTCAGTCAACAACGGTGATCTAACACTGTCATCCATTAATGTGCTATTTCGACGGTGCTGTGCCTTGATACTGGCATGTGATAACTGTTGTTGTACGAAAATTCTACATGGTAAAATGTTTATCCCATCCTTTCCCGAAATCTATGACACAATCTCATAGCATGTCTTTGAGTGTTTGGATGGTTCTTTCACTTTGTCCATCGGTTTCAGGATGGTATGCTATACTCATGTCTAATGAAAAGTACCAAAAGCATTTGTAGTGATTGCGAGAAATTAGATGTGAATTGAAATGATTGTCACGATCCGAGATGATAGTGATTGGGCACGCCATGTCGAGAGACTATGTAGTTGATGTATAATTCTTGTAAGCGTTTCATACTATCGTTCGCTCGAATGGGTATGAAATAAGATGATTTGGTAAGACGATCGACAATGACCCAGATGGCATCATGTCCAGTTGAGGTTTTGGGTAGCTTTGTGAGGAAATCCATTGTTATTCTTTCCTATTTCCACATAGGAATTTTTTGTTGTACCAATAAGCCGGATGGATTTTGGACCATTCTGCTTTAACTTCTAGACTTGTCAACACTTGCTTAACATATTCTGCGATTGATGGCTTCATGTTAGGCCACCATAGAGTTTCGTTATATCATGGTACATCTTCAGAACCGGGTGAAATAGAATATTTTGATTTATGAGACTCGTACATGATTAAGTCTCTCAAACCGCCAAAAAGTGGTAACCAGCTTCGGTTTTTGATACAACGAGTTCCATCAGGACGAATTTCAAATGATTTGTCCATTCCTCGTTGGTTCTCATTTTTGGCATTTTCTTTTTTGAGGGCTTCATTTTGGGCTTCGAGGATTTGAGATGGTAATTTTAGATGAACAGTTAAGATTAATGCTCGAACTCGAAGGGGTTTGATTTGTTTCTTTCGACTTAAGGCATCTGCTAAAACATTTGCCTTTCCGGGATGATAAAAAATTTCACAATCATAATCTGCGGAGTCGTTTATAACCATCGGCGTTGCTTCATATTCAATTCTTTTTGACGTAGAATATGTGAAGGCTTTTCTTTTATGATAGGTGAAAATTGTACACTTTGTACCGTATAGAAGTGTCTCCAGATTCTTAAGAGCGGAAATAATCACTGTCCTATTCGAGTTCATTGAGTGTATAGTTTTTCTTCATGAGGTTTGAGTTGTCGAGATGCATAAGCAATGACTTTTTCTCGTTGCATTAGTACAGCTCCTAACCCTTGAAGAGATGCATCACAGTAAACGACAAAATTATCGTTTCCTTCTGGTAATGCTAAGATTGGTGCTTCACAGAGTTTTTGTTTAAGGAGTTGAAAAGCTGATTCTTGTTCTTCGCCCCAGATATAACTCTTGTTTTTCTGGGTTAATTTAGTCAAAGGCTTTGCAATCTTTGAAAAACCTTTGATAAATCTTCGATAATAGCCGGCGAGTCCTAAGAATTGACGCACTTCTGTGGGAGTAGCGGGAGATGTCCAATTTTTAACGGCTTCGATTTTGGCAGGGTCAACATGAAGTCCTTGATTATCGATGAGATGACCAAGAAATTGCACGATATGTATCCAGAAATCACATTTTTAGGAATTTTTATTTTTCGCATACAATTTCTTCTTTTTGAGTAATTCTAAGATTATTCTTAGGTGATATGTGTGTTCTTCTTTGTTACGAGAATAAATAAGAATATCATCGTTAAACATATTACCAAATTTATCAAGACTAAGGTTTCAAACGCGATTCATGAGATCCTTGAATACAGCGGTATGTGATTTGTTAACACCAAATGGCATGACTTGAAAAATATAGTGTCCTGTATCTCGTTTCTGAAATAAGCCAGTTCTTAGGAATATCTCTTTCCCTTACTATTAGGTGATGATAACTGATCTTAAGTCGATTTTTTGAATAACGCTTGAGCTTGAGTTGATCGAATAAGTCATCGATCTAGGGCAATGGGAAACGTTCTTTTAGTAAGTTAATTCAACTTCGGTAATCGATACACAATTCTGAAGATCCATCTTTCTTTTTACAAATAAGAAGGAGTCCAAGGCATGTACTTGGTCGAATGAAACCTTCGGTCGGTGGTTCTTGAAGTTGATTAGCCCAACTCCTGCATTTTTTGAAGAATGCTAATCTTTAGGTGTTTCGAGCTAATGGGTGTGCTCGGGGAATTAAGTCGAATTTGGATTCTACCTGGGCCGAAACTGGAGGGGGATACCTAGGTAGATATTCAGGAAAGACATCTGAAAATTCGGTGATTACGAAATGTCTTCGAGTCTCTTTTTCGTCTGCTTTTCTTCTCCATAATGGGTATCATAAAAACTTGACAACCTGGGATATATACTTTTCGGTTTTTATGCAGGATATGAGATTTAGTCGAGTTTTACTTCGATCACCTCGAATGATTAGAGTTTCACCGTCGATAGGATTGTTGAACACTTTCTCGCACAGAGGAATTTGGCCACTTTATATTTGGATACAGAGTCCATGCCAATGACTACGTCGAATACGTTTAATTGGATGAGACTCGATTTCAAAAGGTTGATTGAGCAAAGTCTAAGGTTGCAACTTTTAATAACCAGTGTTTGTGCATCAAGTTTTCGTCGGCCATTTGATATTATAACGGTATCTACTGTAATCGACGGACATATTTAGCTTTTTAAAGGCAAGCGAATTAAGGATATAAAACTCTCTATCAGTCCGGATTCACTACTACCTGACAAAATGTGATTTATGAGAAAACATACCGGACCGAGTTTGGGTTTGTGGGCATTTTTATCTTCAGTGATGTCTTCCTTGGGCATTAATGGTTTGTCTTTTGGCACTGATTTGATGTAGTGTTTTTCACCACGGCATGGCAAACCATGTCACTAGGATTTGATTACTTTCGGTGGCTGTCTTCTTGCTTTCGTAGTTTTCTTGCTTAGATGGCCCTTTGTTGCAATTATTACACATACCAGTAAGGGTTTGGTGTGAGGTTAATGAACCTTATTACACAGAGGAGATTCGGATCCTATGTTTTCTGCTGGAAGTAATAGCCTAGGCTTACACAGCTTCTTGCCTTCGATTTGTTGTCGACGATTGTTGTAACGATTGTTGGTGTTGCGATAGTTGCTGCAGGAATTGTTGTTGAAAGTTCTTCTGTCGTCAAACTTTCTTTTGTTGTCACTCGATACTTGCATTGGAGCATGCTTAGTTACTTGATCTATTAGCCTTTGGGTTATGTTGATGGCTTCCTCTAAAGTTTGAGGTTTAGAGGCAGTAACATTTCCTTCAATGCTTCGAGGTAGACCTCCGATAAAAGCTTCCAAGAGTTTATCGTTGTTTGGCACCATGTTTGGACATAGAACCGTTAATTCTTGGAATCTTCTAACATAAGGTTTAAGATCATTTCCCTTTACAATCAGATTGTAAAGTTCTTCTTCCATCTTCCTGATCTCAGTCCGAGGACAATACTTGTTCGTTAGAAGCCTTTTTAACTCAGTCCAGGTGATTTGATTGGCTTGCTCTATTCCCATAGGCTGGGCATATGCATTCCACCAGGACAAGGCATCGTCAGTTAAAGTACCAGTAGCAAAAGTTACTTTGTTTTCTTCGGCACATCTGCTATGAGAGAATACTGATTCGGTTCATTCAAACCAGCGAATAAGACCTACTGCTCCTTCCGTACCATTAAAGTAGAAAGGTTGACAGCTAATGAACTCTTTGTAGTTTCCCGTTTTCACTGCAGGAGTTCCAGTAGGACCGGTGTTCCTGTTGGGATTACTAGCACTTGCCATTGTCGCAGCTTGAGCTTCTAGAGCCGAGGTGACACTATCAGCAACTAACTTTCTAATGGCATCTTGAGTCATAGCTGGTGCTTCCGTTGTTGATGCTCTTTTTGGAGGCATTCTATCAACAAAAGATAACACGTAATAAGAATGATAGGAGTAATGCTCAAAATTTTTAAAGAGAAATACTCAGTTTTAAACTTTAAGCATATTTAACAATAAAGATATTGAAGCTTTGGATATAGGTTATGGGATAATGATAAATATAATGATGCGTATGATAGATGAATGATGGATGAAGGAATGATGAATAAATGAGGATGGATGAATGATGAGATGCAATAAAGCAGGAAAAATAACAACAAGGTAGATAACGGGATTGCCTTTATATTAGAACAACTTGCCTTTTTACTGTACATAGTCAAGATTTGACAAGTGTTTTTATTTATGCCACACATCCCGTGGCTAGGTTAAAGCTAAAGACTGGAATTTAAACTAGAAACTAGAAACTAGATGATCACTGAATGCGGTTCTGGAGTTCGATGATAGAGTTCATGAGTTTTTCTATATCTTCTTGGTGACGAGTTTCCATATCATTGATGACTTCTGCCAATTCCGCGATTCTGTAGCAAGCTAAGGAGATCTTATGGTTGGAATCTATTTGCTTTCTCCGAGTTAGTGATCAGAGTAAGAGCTTGCTGAGTTCTGGTCAGCTAATGCCGTCAAAACTCGTTTGGATGATTATTGTTCCCTTACCGAGACCTTCGATGCTGTTTTCAATTTGTTCAAAACGTTCAAGAGGGATTTCTTCTAGATAACATTGGATACCCAGAAATCTGCCTCTTCATGACGTATTGATAGCTAATTCTGGAAGTTTCACCAATCTTAAGAGCTTGAGTTGGTATGGGTAATGAGACAACTGCATTGGTGAAAGAAGTCCTTCATGGAAGTAAAAAAATTCTTGAGTTTTAGGGGTATTATAAATTGGAGACGGGATTGGTGACTTTTCAGTATAGAAAGCTTGTAAGGCCTTCATGTAAGGATCATCGGGAAATAACAAAAAGGTTGGTGAGGTTAGCAAGATAATTCCAAATATATTGGAAGTACTGAGTAAGAATTCCCAAGTAGAGGTCGGGATATAATCCGGTGAAGCCGTGGAACATAGTTTGGGAAATTAGAAGAAAAGGCATCCTCCAAATTAGAAATAGGACGATCGGGGGAAGACATCGATCTGAATAATAACCTATTTAATAAATAATTAAAGTTATTTATCTAGAGTAAATAATAGTTTATTACCTTTATATACCCTTCCGAAAGATATGCGGCACGGAGACTTTCTTGATAGGAAAGAAAAAATAGTTATAGTTAAGGATTCAACCATGTACTCTATAACGTAGGCTCTTGATACCAAAATCTGTAACACCCCCCATTTTACATATAGCAGTCGGAAGCTAATCTGGGGCACTAACTTCAAGGTACAACAGTCATAAACGATAGAAAACGAATAAAAAAGAGTTGTTTTGAAAATAAATTGCATTCATTATTTCTTCAAAGTTTTTACAAATCGAGAGTTCCTAAAATCTAAACAATAAAGTATGAATGATAAAGTTTTTATCCCATCGTCATGTCCTCGTCCACTCCGTCCATTATGTGTACCTGAGATAAAACAGCTAAAAAGTCAACACAAAGTTGAGTGAAATCCGATAGGTTTAAGTAAAATAATTTGAAATGCAAATGCGATAATTTTGGTTACGATATATACACCCAGTATTGTTGAAAACATAATATAATATTGGCCATTAGCATCCATTGAATCCAGAGCCTATAGGTTTCAAAGAAATATTGCCCATGCGGGCACCTTGCCAAAATACCCGCAATGATTCTAATGAGGTGCAATTGTGTTACACGTAATTGGTAACCAACGGGAGTCCAGCCCAAATAGAGGTCTATTCACAACATTCGCGCTACACGAGAGAAATAAAGTATTCATGATTATGGGGAACGTTTAAAAGGTAAAGCAGATTACTTAGGCAATATAAAATGAATACATTAGAAATAATTACATTCAGATTATAGCCTGTATCCGCCCTCTCGGTTTATAAAATAATTGAAAAGCGAGGCTATGAACCACCTGAACAGTTATAGGGATCTTGATACAGCTAATGTAGAGGAATGAAAGTACTGCTTTCAGACACGGCAATCACATACAACCTGGGTTAATAGATGGCAAGGTCTTAGTTTGAATTGTATATAAAAGTTTTTGATATCGATTTGTTATGATATAAAATTATCATAACAACGTTCGGCCATCAAAGTTTAGAAGGCCAATCAGAAACGTTAGGGAGTTAGGGCACTTTAAATCGTAAACCCAACAACTCAGACAGAACGTAGTACCAAGATGAAACATCTTATATGAACTCCCTAGTATTGTGGATAAGATATGGAATCGGACATGACATTTTTGAAAGCACATCGATGAGTGAAGATATAAGGATTAGAACATAAGCAGTTTAAGCAATTTTATTCATATAACTGGAGAATTTTAACACGAGTAGCTTATTAAAGTTAGGTCTGAGTAAGTTTGGAATATGATTTTACACTTTTTTCAAAATGTTACATTTAGACCCTGGGTTTGAAAACTGCAAGTAGACCCCCTCGTTTGCATTTTTACGACTTTGGTCCTTCAACCTTTTATTGATTATAACCAAGTAAACCATTACTTTAAAAAAGTGACATAATAAGACCCCTGATAGTTATAACATTGATAAAATCCACTTTTATCCATTTAGTTATAAGTTTCTGAAATTTACGATATATACCCCTTGCATGATTATAAATACAAAACATGTCCAAAATTGCCATGCAAGCAATTTAACATTCATAGTCATTATAAGTTATATAAACTAAAATATGAAGGTTTAACACAACATAGGTTTAATTTAATGATTAGTTAAGCTAAAAGGTAAAACGGGTCAAATTAGGGTTTCAAAATGAAAACACGCGAGTTTTAAGGTCAAATTCTCTTATAACTTATCAAAGTACTTATTTTATTATATAATACATTAATAGGATAGGTTTTATAACCAAAAAAAGGGGGGGGGGGGTAAGTTTAAAAGTTTTAACCCATATTTAAGTAAAAACATTAAATTTAGGGTTGCGGTGTACGGTTTTGGATCAAAAAGGCATAACACTTAGGTTTTTGAGTTCAAAGCTTTATATTATGATTTTATCAAGATCATATGAACATTATAATGTTACATGAGCAGAATATAAGCTTAGAGAACTTGGTTTGAGCTTATAGCTTGGAAACGGGTCAGAATCGGGACTTCGCTTCGTACGCTAGAGTAACGACTCTCGGGCTTCGTTCTGGGTTTCCTTTGCATCCTTTCAATACTGAAGACTCTTAAGATCTTATAAGAATTCATATTGAGCAAGAGTTGTTATATGAAGGGTTATAGAAGAAATGGGATGAAGAAAAATAGAACAAGGATGGCTTTCTATATATACGTGTGCAAGTTCAAGAGGGAGTAAAAGCAAGGCCTCATTTAGAAGCTAGAAACCTTTCAACTAGTATATATGTGTTTAAGGCTATAAAATGAGGAGTGTAAGGTCTAGGAGTAGCTTAGATGTGTTGGCTTTCTCTTCTTGCTGCCGTGGCTAAAGAGAAGAAAAAGAAAGGCCATGTGCTTTCATTCTTGACTTTGGATAAGTCAAAGCTGCTTAGTAAGCTGCTATAAAGAGTCTAGAAGAGTTATTGGGTGGTCATTTGCAGATGGTGAGAGTTTAAGTGAGTCAAAATGAAGTTACAAATGGTGCGGGTCAGATTTGGGCTCGGCATGGTTTTCAAGAGTCTTTCCAAGGTACATTGTGTTTATAATGATTAAGGATAGATGAAATAGGTTGTTAAGGTCTGGTATTAAAGTAATTAGCAAAGATTACAATTCGATTGGTTGAAAACGATTAGATTGAGAAGAAAACGAGTCACGGGGTTCAAAAAGGGTTGTCATAGGTTTCTGGCTTTTCCTTGGGTTGTATATTATTGTACATTGTTGTCAAGATTGCTAGATTAATTATCCGTATGTAGTATATTAAGGATAAATAATAATAATTGATATGTATTTAGTTCAAATGGTTGAAAATGAATAAACGGGTCAAAATGGTAATTAGGCCAAATTAGAGGTTTTCTGGATTCGTATAAAAGGTATTCTAGGCTTTGATTTCATTGCACATTGCCAAGTTAATGAGAGATAATGATTTGAAAATTCTTATTTATAGTTTACAATGGCTCTTGGTTGTTATCTGAAGATTAGAAAGGGATTAAAACAGAGTAAACGGTTAGATGCACCAATTAGTTATATTGTAAGGGGATTCTAGGATATAATTTACGTACAAGTGAAGTAAAATGCTGAAGTAATTGATGAAATAATGAATTGAATAGGACTGATATAAATTGTAAAATAAGTTTATAACAACTTATTTGAGTGTGTTTGGGTTATACAAAAGTAAAAGCCAAGGAAACAGTCATGTAGCTTGGTTTTAGGGTTTAGGTTTTTGAATTATGGTTTTGAGTGTAAAAAAGGATATGTATGAAAGTCTTATGAATGGGATAATTAGGGAATACATATTAAAAAATGCGTATAGTAGCTTCTCACAAGTGATAGAGAAGAAGAAGAAATGAAAATAGTTAAACAGCTATTTTAGGATTGGAGCTTAATAGTTAATACATTGAGCTTTTAGGACTTATAACTTTATAATTTAAAGAATTATATATTACAAATGATATGTTATATTACTATGACATATGCTTTAGTAGCTTGTGCAATCACTTTAGGTGTTAACCTTTTTCATGGGAGGTTAGGGTTTAGACATCTGATAAGGATTAAAGCCCAGTTTTGATAAGATGTTGCAAAGGTAACTTTAGGAAGAATGTTGTAACACCTCCAAATTGGGTCGCAGCGGAATAAGGGTCCGGGGGCTATAATTCTATGATCAATAGCACAAGATATATAAGAACACACAAAAAAAGTCCGTTTAAATGAAAACATTAGGATTTAAAGACTTAATAAACAGCATATATCTTTACTTGTTCATTGTTTTGAATATTACAAAAGTTGACAATACATTCCCCAAAAATGATGCACCTAAATCTTTAAGCGTGCAATCCAAAATCTAACCCAATGCTTCCTTGGCATCCCATCCTATTGACTCCCTAAAAACATTGCTAAAAACGTCAACAAAATTATTGGTGAATTCCATAGGTTGATAAAATCATAATATGTAGGACCGCAAGACTTATATAGTGAAAATGCAACACATCAATCTCACCAAACTAGATACATTGTACACTAACCTCAGAGACACTGAAGCTCGACGATCTTTCTTGCAATTAAACTATATATTGCAATTTCTGCCCGATTAGATGTTCAACCCGAAAACATCTTAAATTCGACATGCTATAACGTTCGTTCCCGGTGATAGCTAATCACCCGAACGGGGAGGTCGTTTCCCGAATAGATCTATTAAATAACATTCGCGCTCACATAATGTAATTCCCAACTACATCTATGCAATTGACAGTTCATGATAAAGGGGCTCAACTTGGGTTATCGCTACTTAGGCAACATGTAATCAATACTTGCGTCCAATTTATAAAATAAAGCATGTTTTCACCCCATAATTATAAATCATTGAAATCATAAAAATGTGGGGCTATGAACTCACCTTGAGTTCAGATAATCCAAATATCGCAGATAAAGCGTCACGTAAAAGATCGAATGCAACCTAAATTAAATTAAGGTCGTATAAGTACCGAGTACTTAATCTAACAACATTGAATATAGTCTAATAGTTGTTACATCGTACTATCGTTCGGGCTATCATAATTAAAGAGGTCATGACATGACGTTCGAGGAGTTAGGACACTTTAAATCGTAAATCCAACAACTCGTCGAAACGCCATCCGATAAAGGGTTGAGGGGGGGGGGTGGGAAGGGGTGGAGGGGTGGGGGGGGGGGGGGGGGTGGGTGTAGTTGGGGAGGGGGGGGAAGAAAAAAATAAAAAGGGAGGGGAGTCCTCATTATGAAACTCCCTAGTAATATAGTACTTTGATAACCACATAATATTCTATATAGCTCATTCACCAACTAAATGGTTTTGTGAAAAATGTGTGTAATAAGTTTAAACGTTTATAATTACCGTTTAGTAAACTGGCGTAACTTGTCGCGTTTTTAAACCCGATATCTTATCTTCCTTATGTCCATCTTTTCGTGAATAAGACGGGTTATCGATGATTTGACATTGTCATAAATTTCTCCCCTGAATGAATCAGTAACTTTTACTGTTCTAACAGACATGAGTTTTTATAAAATTCGATTTTGTTTGTCGTAAAACTCGGAAATGTCGTATTTTATTTCGTTATAGCTCCGTTTTATAATGATTCTTCAAAGTACGTTGCTCGTATTTGAAAGTTCGATATTTTTAAGGAGGTTTTACAAAAATATTAACTTACCTGTCATGAATAGTAACTTTTATACAAATAGTTTTATAAAAGTATTAAATTGTCGTAAACACGCCCGAAATCATAAGTATGTTTGTTAATAATCAAAAATACGATCTTACATCATTTTGGAATCCTAAAATGAGTATTATTTATTAAAAATATTAATACTTGCTGTGTAATAATTTATATAAAAATGTATTTATTATAAAAATTTACTTACGACTTCGTATTAATAAACGTATAACTGTTTATTTAATCATAACTTTTTCGTTATTATTCCTTTAACAAGTTTCTTACTGTTTTTCGGATCGTCGAATTGTAATGTATCTTATAAAAATATAAAATGGGATATTAAGAATTCGAATTTTGGACAGCAGTTTGGTTGACTTTTGTTATGTCTTTAATATCATTTTAAAAATATAAACCCAAAATAAAAAACCTTTTTCCAGACTATATACTTGTTACACCAATCTTATATTTATAATTATCATATATAGTATACTTTTATATATGTCCCTAGACCTTTTATTGTCACTTTGAACAATTAATACAAGTCTTTTCCTTTAACATAAAATCCATAGACCTTTATAAAAATCCATAATGCACTAGATTTGTCCTAATCATATTATAATGCATAACCAAGAGTAGTTACAAGTGTAATTCTTCCAAGAATATTTATTAAAGTGTTCATGATAGACAATTAATATGCCCCCATAATTAATATTAACATGTCCCTTTATGTATTATCTTTATTTTGAAACATAATATGAAACAAGTAAAACCCTAATTATCCCTAATCATTTTTACACCAAATTTAACATGATACAATATTATCTCATTCTTTCTAACATATGTAAGTAATAATCCCCACATGTTATGAAGTGTGTAAAAATGATAGCATTTCAAGTATATAACTTCATTTCATGAATAAAACCTAAATGTGATTAAGCTAAATAGAATAATCTATGCAATAACAAAGAAATTTATAAGAACATAAAGAGTTCAAGTAAACCTTATGAGGTATGATGATGATGATAAACTAGTGCGTAAACCCTTTTTTTACCACAAACCAAAGCTTCACAATAACCCTATACTTTCTTACCAAAAACCCTAACTTCAACCTTTTTCTTGAGATTATTACTTGAAAAAGGGTTAGCCAATGCTTGAGAACACCTTAGAATACCTTAAATGGTATGGAAAAAGTGTGTATGGTTTAGAAAAATTGGTATGGATTAGTAGAGTGCTTGCTTATTGCCGTAGCAATATAGGGGACCAAAGGAAGGTTTTTGTTGATTTTATTACCTAAAGTGTTTTATCTTGTAACACTTAGCTATTACTTGTAATGTATATAATACTTTCAAGGTCCCAAAAGATCAAGAAAGTATTCAAAGAGACAATGTATAGGTCTTGAGAATGGTCGATGGTAATGGTTATGATCCAATATAAGCTAGGTATGGCTAGGACAGTATTATATTGTAGAAAGACCAAGTTGCAAATTATCCATTTTTCATGTATATCTTTGTATATGATGCAAGATTTTTGGCAAAACAAAGATATACATGATATATTTATGTAATTTTTGTGTAATTGGATATAAGTGGTATTTGTTGCAGCGTAAAAGTTTTGTGTTCCGGGAGTGGCCTAAACACAATTATCGCAAATCAATACACTTTACTACCGATAAAATAAAATGAACAAAGTTAATAATTATCCTCAAATAATTATATAACCCTTGCTTGATGTAAACATTTAATTGTTTGATGCCCGTTTACATTGAACGCCTAATTTTATGCGCGTACGCGATTTAACCTAACGTTTACAATTGTTAAGCAAACACGTACAATACTAACAATAAATAGTACATTTATTGACGTCGTCCATAAAGGACTTGAAAACCCGTGTTATATACTTCCCCCGTTAAACGAGAGCCTTGTTTTCCCCCTCAAGGCTCACGATGCAACACTTACGACGATGTTGGTCTCGGCGAAGAGGTGTGGGATATTTTCTTCTTGAATTGGTCTTTCACGCTCCCACGGTGTACTCAGACCTCTCTTGAGTTCCATCGATCCTTGACCAATGGAATCGTCTTCTCTTCAATCGTTTAAACTTCTCGTCTACTATTTCTACGGTACCTCAACAAAAGTCAGTTTGTACGTCCAAAATAAGTCCATCCAACGTAATGGGCTAATGGTTCGTCGCATACACTTTGCAGATTAGATTACATGGAAGATGTATTATGGACTCCTGCTCAGATTCTTCTATAAGTTTCATGCTTGTAAGCAACATCTACCCAGTCCCTTCTATCAACCTTAAAAAAAAAAGGGTCCAACATACCTAGGGTTCAACTTCCCCCCGTTTGCCAAAACGCACGACCCCTTTCCAAGGCGAGACCTTAAGCATGACTTTGTCTCCAACTTGGCATTCCCATTGGTTACGCTTTAAGTCAGCGTAACTCTTCTGCCTGAACATGAAGCGGCTTGCACCTTTGCTGATCTGAATGATTTTCGGTCATGGTCTCTGGATCAAGTTCTGCCTGAGTATATAGCTTCTCCAACTTCAGTCAACAAACAGTTAACATACAATCCGACATAAGAGCTTCAAATGTCTGCCTTGATGCTATCTTATACTATTGTTTGGTATTGAAAACTCGACTAATGGCAAATGATAACCCAACCCATATCCAAAGTCGATTGCACAAGCACGCAGCTTATCCTCGAGAGTTTTGAATGTCCTCTCGCTTGCCCGTCTTTTTGTAGATGGAACGCAGTTACTCATAACCAAAATATGTACCCAAAGCATTCGGAGTTACCTCCAGAAATTTGATGCGAATCTTGGTCACGATCCAAATGATTTGAGACTGGTATCCCTGCCTCATGACCACTTCCTTTAAGTACAATCTTGCAAGTTTATCCAAAGGATCGGTCCTCTCTCATTTGGTGAAGAGATCGCAGACTAGTGAGTCGTCGACGCTCACCCAAATTGTGTCCATAGCCTTGAGACGTCTTTAGGAATTTCGTGACAAAATCCATGGTGATGTTATCCCACCTTCCATTCGGGAATCTTAGTCTGAACAAACCATCCTGACGGCCTTAGTGTTCGCCTTGACCTTAGGCACAGTCAAACACATGATAACTAAGTCGCTATGTCGCTTTCATGTTGGGCCACAATATAACTCTTCATGTCTGTGGTACATTTTTTCGGAACCCGGATTGGATAGAGTATTTTTGATTTATGGGATTCGTGCATGAACCGAAAGTCCGTCAAATCGCCATAACAAGGTAACCACTTCTGCCATTGAGGCACGGGGAGTGTGGTATCCATCCCGTACGTGGCTCCAACTTTGTACTCTAATAGCGTCTGGAAATTTAGCATTTTCAAACCAACATCCTCCAACGCTTCACTCTTAATGTTCTCGTGTTTTTGACCTTCGGTCATGAGCATTTAAGCTGTTTGGGAAGAGCCAAACGAATAGCTCATAACCAATGCTCAGAACTCTTAGCGGTGTTCTCGTTCTTTCCTGCTTAAAAGCATCCTCAACGACATGATGGCTTTTCCCCATGGTGGATAACGAATAACGCAATCGTAATCACTTAGCAACTCTAACCCATCGGCGTTGCTCATGTCAACTCTTTTTGATCTAAAGATGTGTAGCACATCAGCAACGACATTTGCTTTCCCCGGGTGATAACGAATATCGCAATCGTAATCACTTAGCAACTCTAACCATCGGCGTTGCCTCATGTTCAACTCTTTTTGATCTAAAATGTGTTGCAAACTCTTGTGATCGGTGAACACCGTACACTTAGTTCCATATAAATAATGTCTCCAGATCTTGAGAGCGAACACCACAGCTCCAAGTTCCAAATCATGCGTTGTATAGTTCTTCTCATGAATCTTCAACTGTCGTGATGCATAAGAAATCACTTTTTCTCTTTGCATCAACACAGCACCCAAACCTTTCTTTGAAGCGTCGCAGTATGCGATGAAATCTTCGCTTCCTTCAGGTAATGCAAGGATTGGTGCACTGCACAACTTTTGCTTCAACAGTTGAAAAGCTGCTTCTTGTTTATCACCCCATTCAAATTTAACCTTCTTCTGGGTGAGCTTGGTCATAGGTTTGGCGATCTTCGAAAACCCTTCAATGAACCTTCGATAGTATCCAGCAAGACCTAAAAATTGACGAATCTCCGTTGGTGACTTAGGAGATGTCCAATCCTTAATGGCTTCAATCTTGGCTGGATCCACATGAATTCCTTCACTATCGATCACATGACCGAGGAACTGTACCTTGGAAATCCAAAATTCACATTTGGAAAATTTTGCATACAACTCCTCTTTCTTCAACAACTCTAATATTATCTTCAGATGCTCTTCGTGCTCTTGCTTGTTCTTGGAATAGATCAAAATATCATCAATAAAGACAATTACGAATTTGTCCAGATATGGTTTGCACACCTGGTTCATGAGGTCCATAAACACAGCAGGTACGTTTGTCAAACCAAACGGCATAACTTGAAATTCGTAATGGTCGTAACGAGTTCTGAAGGCAGTCTTCGGAATGTCTTCTTCTTGAACCCTTAATTGGTGATAACCTGACCTTACGTCGATTTTTGAGTAGACACTCGACCCTTGAAGTTGATCAAACAAATCATCAATTCTTGGGAGCGGATAACGGTTCTTCACCGTTAGTTTATTCAATTCCTGGTAATCAATGCACATCCGGAATGATCCGTCTTTCTTCTTGACAAACAAGACCGGAGCTCCCCAAGGTGAGGAACTGGGTCTTATAAAGCCTTTATCGGACAACTCTTTTAGTTGCTCAGATAACTCTTTCATCTCGAAGGGCGCCAATCGATAAGGTGCCCGTGCTACAGGTGCAGCACCAGGTACCAAATCAATTTGAAACTCCACTTGTCGAGTCAGAGGAAGACCCGGCAAGCGTTCTCAAGTCGCTTCTTCTCCGACTTGTCTTCAACCTCCTTTGCAGTGACATGTGCCAAAAAGATAGGAAATCCTTTTTCCATGTACTTCTGCGTTTTAGTGCACGAAATGATGTTTAATCGTGTCACATTTCCCTGATTACTTCCATCACCGTGTATGATTAAGGTTTTATTTCTCCAGGGGATGCGAACAATCTTCTCGGCACACACAATGACCGCTTGGTACTTCGACAACCAATCCATACCGATTATAGCATCGAAACTACCAAGTTCTACGGGTATTAAGTTGATTTTGAATGGGTGATTTAGTAAATTCTCTAATGGCGAGCAAATTCGATAGCGAAATTGTCTTAGGGCGACTAGTAATGTGTCTTGGCTTCTCGGCTTAGGATTTGGTATAAGATGATGCCAACTTTATAGTAAGACGGAGTGAAGGTCTGCTTAGTTGATATGGTTACTAATTCGATTTCCAAAAGTAAACGCGTTCTATGAATACGCACACAAAACATGATATAAGTAGAAAATTGTTTCCTTAACAAGAGGTTTTTTTAGAGTGACTACTCTCAGCACGGCAAAATCAAGGCCAAGGTTTACAAAACCAGATGACAAATTTAACTGAAATGCTTTGGTACAACTCTACTCTCAGCACCAGGTACCAAATCAATTTGAAACTCCACTTGTCGAGTCGGAGGAAGACCCGGCAAGTCCTTAGGAAATACTTCGGGAAAGTCTTGAACAATTGATACGTCCTCAAGTCGCTTCTTGTCTTCAACCTCTTTTGCAGTGACATGTGCCAAAAAGATAGGAAATCATCTTTCCATGTACTTTTGCGTTTTAGTGCACAAAATGATGTTTAATCGTGTCACATTTCCCTGAGTACTTCCATCACCGTGTACGATTAAGGTTTTATTTCTCCAGGGGATGCGAACAATCTTCTCGGCACACACAATGACCGCTTGGTACTTCGACAACTAATCCATACCAATTATAGCATCGAAACTACCAAGTTCTACAGGCATTAAGTTGATTTCGAATGGGTGATTTAGTAAATTCTCTAATGGCTCAGATTAATATAGACAGACGTATATGTAACCGTCGATGATGAAAACATAACTGCTTGCAACGAGCAACACTTAACTTATATAAATATTATATAAGGCTGGTATGGTAAATACGAGTATGCACTTATAGCATAAATAAATGATGGTAAGGTATCATATTCGATAGCTTAATGTTTAGGTAGCGCTTAGGACCTACGAGCTTATCGTACTACCTTGCCTAAAGAAATATTCCCCTATTTATATAAATAATCCTTATATAAATAACTGTAGAGTTGTGCGAAAGAATGAAAACTCATCTTTGTATATATATATATATATATATATATATATATATATATAATATACCCTCATAGTAACGTACGTACTATAATATGAACACGTATATGCATCATGTAAGCATCTAGTAAAACTAACTAATGCAAACAACTAGTGTCCCATAAAAACCCCTTTTTATGAATGCAATGTTTGAAAACGGTTATAGTCCAGCAAAAACATTTGACCTGGTTCTCTATAACCTTGGCTCTGATACCAATCTGTAACACCCCCAAATTGGGTCGCAGCGGAATAAGGGTCCGGGGCGTGTTACTTCATAATATGGGTCCGGGGCGTGTTACTTCTCAGATCAATAACACAAGAGAATATAAAAACGACCAAAAATTCGTTTTGAAAAAATCGATACATTGGATTTAACAAAGTAAAATTGATACTAAGCCCAAAGCTAAACTTGTTCACTGATCAAATATTAAAGATTTTTCAGCCCTAACAGATAACAAAATTGAAATGCGACAAAATCTTTAATGCATGACAATCCAAATCAAAACCAACCAATGTACCATCGCACCTTGTGCTTATAGATCCCCTGAAAAACATTGGCTTTTAAAAACGTCAACATAATTGTAGGTGAATTCATAGTTGAGAAATATATATTATGGTAGACCACAAGATCTCCCAAGTAGTATGATATTGCACAGATTGCAAGATATCATCTAAATGTAATTACGTTGCCCTAAAGCTCATGACACTGATGCTATTGACATTATGGATGCAAATTAAATGGCCGTTTTGCCCTGGTGATGTTCTAACCCGCAACATCCTATATTCAGAACATGTTAAAAACGTTCGTTTCGCTAGTGGATACATAATCACCACCGAATCGGGGTTGGTCAAACCCAATAGATCAATTCATAACATTCGCGCTCTTCTGTAATTAACAGTTTCATGATAATGGGCTCAGATTGGGTTATCGCTACTTAGGCAACATGTAATCATAATATAAAACTTAACCACTTGTGTCCAGTTGTAAAACATTGCATGTTTTCCACCCCAAAAACTTTGTAAAAACAAAAGCATGTAAAACGTGGGGCTATGAACTCACCTTGAGTTCTGATAATCCAAATATCGCAGATAATGCGTCACGTAAAAGATCGAATGCAACCTAAATTAATCATGAAGGACGTATAATAAGTACCCACCGAGTATATAATCTAAAACATTGAATATAATCATATAGGTTGTTACATCGACTATCGTACGGCGGCTAACATATAATTAAATGAGTGTCATAGACATGACGTTCGAGGAGTTAGGACACTTTAAATCGTAAATCCAACAACTCGTCGAAACGCCATCCGAAGAGGCCTCATTATGAAACTCCCTAGTAATATAGTACTTTGATAACCACATAATATTCTATATAGCTCAATCACCAACTAATGGTTTTGGTAAAATTGCGTTTAAGAAGTTAAAACGTTTATAATTACCGTTTTAGCAAAACTGGCGTAACTTTCCTCCGCGTTTTAAAAAAAACCCGATTCCTTCCACTATTCGCGCAGTTTCTTATGCCCATCTTTTCGAATCAAGACGAGTTATCATAAATTGACATAATTTGAATTTCGGACCTACTGTGAACAGTAACTTTTTACGTTTCACAACACATATCAGACGTTGATTTTATAAAAAAACGATTCCTTCGTCGTAAAACCCGTAAAGGGGGAATGTCGTATTTTATATATTTCGTTATAGCTAATCTCTCTCCGTTTTTATAAAGAAAATTATTTAAACGATTCTGTCGAGGACGTTTCTCGGATTTGAAAGTTCTCCAATATTTTTATAAGGTTTACAAAAAAAATAAATTTCACACTGTTTCTGTATGAATAGTAAACTTTTATAAAAATAGATTTATAAAAAGTAATTTTAATTGACGTAAACTATAAACTACTAACTTTACTTACTTTTACCACTTAACTAACACATATAATTTATTTAAAAAACTTTTTGGACGAAATACAAACTCGTACCGTTATTAATTGAACAAATATACACGAATCTAATCATTTTGGAATCCTAAAATATATGTTATAAATTTGTTAAAAATATCACCCATGCTGTTTATAATTTTTATAAAAATATTTTTATAAAAATTAACTTAACGACTTCGTTATTACGATAACTCGTTTTTAAAGTAACTTTTTTCGTTATTAATCCTTTGACAAGTTTTCTTACATTGTCGGAATCGTTGAGAAATGTATTATCCTTATAAAATGTTAAATGAGTATGTAAAAATTCGGGATTTGGGATAAACAGAATGTTTAATGCTTGTTTGTTAAGAGTCCATTTTTGATCTTTCTTTATACTTTACCACTTTTTGTTATTTTACCACAAGTCCATATATCAGTATAAAGTTATAAATCAACCTTATATTATATTACTTGTCCATAATAGTCCTCATGTGTCCAAGTCACCCATGATAACAAACCAATAACATACTTTAAAACCATAACTTTAACTTAAAGTAACTTATTTTACTAGTTTGTCAATAATCAGTTTTCCAACACATAACCAAAGTGTGTATACAAGTGTATTTCCTTTCCATGAGACTTATTTTAGTGTTCTAATCAACATGATTAAAGTCAAAATCAATATTAACATGTCTTTTGTATTACTTTCTCTTGATACATATTATGAAGTATTATAAACCCTAATTAATCCATAATCATGTTTACACAAAACCATAGATACAACATTTATCTCATTTTATCATATATAGTTAGTAACAACACCATCATATAAAAGTAATCCATGTGGTTCATTTCAAAGTGAAAACTCATTGTCATGAAATTAAACCTAAATGTGATTTAAAGTCTAAATAGAAATATCATATGCATAATAATGAAAGTTATAGCAACATAAAGAGTTTAAATGGACCTTATGAAGAATGATTATGATGATGTATAAGTACTAAACCCTTGTTTAGCCACAAAAACCAAGCTTGCCTTATAAACCTAAGCTTTTCCAGCTTTCCTATTACTAAAAACTAAACCCTATAGCTTTCCTTTTTCTTGATTATACTTGAATATGGTTAACCAATGCTTGAGTCAAATGCCTTAGTACACATCCTTAGGACTTAGAATATGGTTAATATAGGAAGTGATGGATTGTAGAAAAATTTGTATGGGTTTGGTTGGGTGGAGCTTGAATGCCGTAGCATATATGGGGGGGGGGGGGGAAGAAAAGGGAGGTTATTGGTTTGATTTCTTTAAGTGTTTGTGATGTATAAGTCCACTTTAGGCAAAATATAAGTATTAAAACTGTGATAGTTAGTCAAGGAGACATAGTAAGGCTCAAGGTATGGCCATGGTATGGCTTCTTGGTCAAAGTAAGATTAGGCATGGTCTTTGCATAATGAGGTATGGTTTTGATTGACCCAAAGGTGAAAGACTTATCATCAATTTTCATGGTATAATCTTGTATATGATACAAGATTTTCAGAAATTATAAAGATCTACATGATATATTATGTAATTTTGTGTAATGGGGTATAAAAAGTAGGGTATTTGATGAAGCGTAAAAAGTTTTTTGAGGTTCGGAGTGCTAATACGTAATTTATTCAACGTAAACGTATACACTATTACGGTATCCGAAAAAAAAAAATGAACCACGATAAAACACATTATCCTCAAATAATATATAACTCCTTAGCTTGATGTAAACAATTAATTGGTTTTGATGCCCGGTTTACATGAACGCTAATGTTTAGCTACCGCTATTAAAACTTAATGTTTTACATTTAAAAGCAACCACCGTACAATACTAAAAATAAAATAGTATATTTATCAACTCGTCAATGACTATGAAAACACTGAGGAGGGATATATATTTGATGTCATCATCCTTCCTTAACCACATATATCCACTGATCATCATCCTCTCATCGCATCTTTTGACTGTGGTGTTAAGACAGAATCAAGAGTTTTCCTCGGGCAAGACTTAATAGACGGAATGGTTTTTGCGTTCCCAACACGTCATGGATTGTTTGAGTGGGGTCGTTGTTACTGTTTCTGATGAGTTGATCTACTCTATCACCCAAGTGGTGAATCTCTTTCTTGTTGGGAACTATCCTCAGATGTTAGGTGGAGAATATTCCTAGTCTCCTCTTACACATGGTTAAACCCAGTGGTTGTATTCATCTCTATAGGCCATGGGTACTATCTAGAGATGGCTGGATCTCAAGGATAGTGCTATTTAATGATTGGCCGATTCTTGGATGTTATTTAGATGGTCTTCAATTTGGTGTTGGGGTGGCAGGTGGAAAGTGAGGCTAATCCTTCCTTTCGTGAATGTTTGATTGAGGCTTTTGGAGGGATGTTAGGTCTTTTGATGTTGTTGTGATTTCAAGAACGACGCCTACAACTCGTAGATTGAGAGGATTATGTTGTTGTGAAGTTCATACTCCGTTGCCCCCCTGCTATCTCACGTTGGGTAGAATTTTGTTACTACTCTAATTCAGCTAGATTATACTACTAAGAGCACAAACACACCTTATGTTATGTTCTGCCAAAGGAGTCAACAGGGTATCCCCTTGCCCTTTGCTTTTTTACCTAGTGCTACATCCCCTGATACGTAAGATTAGAGACTCCTTTGGCCTTTCTTTTCATGCTTTGTATCTAGATGATGGTACTATTGTTGGTGATACTGTGGTTGTTGGAAATGTTTTAGATTTAATTATGGAGGATGGGCCGAGGTGTGGCTTGCAGCTCAACGTTGATAAAACTGAAGTTTTCTAGCCAAAGGAAGACCCTCAAGCAAAGGTTTAAGGTATTTTTTCCACAAATAATGCTCGATAACATCCTTGCTTGGGTTAAATACTTGGTGCGAGACCCCGCTAGTGTGGATTTTAATTTTTGTAATGAGCTTGTGATGAAGAGAGTGGCCAAAACTATTGGGCTTATAGATGTCATTGCTAAGATTAATGATCCTCAATGCGACTTGTTGCTTCTTCATTCTTGTACGGGTATTTACAGGCTATATTTTACTATGCGCACATGCCTTCCTTGTTTCTTCGAGTCTGCTCAGCGTTCTTTTGACGTGGCTCTTCGTATCTCTTTGGAGCGTATTGTCACTTTAAGCTTTCGTTTCGGGGACCAGATTTGGTGACTAGAAATGGAGACTTCCTACCTTACATTTTGCATTTGGGGGGCTTGGTGTCTATTTTGTGGGTGATGTTTTAAATTATGCCTTTCTTGCTTCTCGGTTACAGTCTACTGACTTGCAGACTAAGCTCCTTTGACAACAACACCTGGTATTGTTTTCTCATGGCTATTTTCGGATGATTGCCAATGACTGTGTTTAATACATCTATAGAGACTGACCTTTTGAGTAATCCAAGTGAGATCGATGCCCCCAAACTCATGAAGAAAATGGCTGATATATATATCACACGGGTTACTAAAAATGCAAAGTCCACATTTTCTTTATCTCCTCGACAGATGGCCTTGTGGCTTCTTCAAGGAGAACATAACCATCTTACTGATTAAGGACAGTCCCTAATTCTGGTTTGGGATAAACTAATGACGGTAAGACTTATCAGTTGTTTATTACTGTTATCCTGGTTAGGATCCCTTATTTTTTTGGTTCGAAGCCTTGTTCAGCTTGTTCAAGGGTTTTTACCAGGGATATTTATGGAGACCATGTTGTATCGTGTGTTGGGATTATTGGTATTAAACATCATCATAACGTTGTACGCGATACCCTTTTTGATAAATGTTACCGTTCTAGGATTTCAGCTGGTAAAGAAGTTGATATCGGGTTGGATGGGGGGTGTGACAAACCATTACGTCCACCAGATATTTTACTTTACTCATGAGACGGAGGACTTGATGCATGTGTGTGGATCTAACTGGATCTTCACCTTTGATGCAAACCAGGATGGTTGATTTCCGTAACCCGGGTCGGCATCCGTAATTGTTGCTGAGCTAAAAAGCACAACGCAAGCGTGGTAAGTATATAGATATGTATGCGGCTATTAGATATGGATTTCTCCTATTTTCCTTCTCGTCCTTGGGAGAATTAGAGGCAGATGCGGTTACCTTGTTGAAGCGGATTCTAAAGTTCTCCATAACTCAGGATATTGGGGCACGTGCAGCTATTCATATTTTTAATAGGATTAGTTTCGCTATTGCTAAAGCAGTGGGGGCCCAGATAGTATCTCGGCTCCCTTCTAACTTTTTGTAATTATCCTATTTCTTCTAATAAAGTGATGTTACAATAATAATAAAAAAAATATATAAAATACTAAGTTTCTTCATGACTCAGGACATTGGGGCACGCACTGTTGTTCAAATATTTAATAGGATCAAATTCGTTATTGCTAAAGGTGTGAGGGGCCCATATAGTATCTCAGATTCTCTCTAATTTGTTGTAATCTTTTGAGTTTATTAATAAAGTGATTTATAATAATAATAATAATAATAATAATAATAATAATAATAATAATAATAATTTTAGATAAGTGGCTGACTTCGTGCCTAAATACCCAGGATGGTTGACTTCGTGACTGGTCGTGCGGTTATTGATGTGTCACACGTAAACAGGTTAAGTATGAGGCTAAGTGCGCGAATATTGGATATAGTTTTCTTCCATTTTCATTCTCTTCCCTAGAGGAATTAGAGGAGGATGAGGTTACCTCGCTCAAGCGGATCCGAAAGTTCTCCATAGCTCAATACATTAGGGCATGTGTTATTGTCCATATCTTTAATAGGATTGGTTTTGCTATTGCTAAAGGAGTGAGGGCCCAGATAGTATCTCGGCTTCCTACTAAATTTTTTTAAATCTCTTGAGTTTCTAATAAAGTGAATAATAATAATAATAATAATAATAATAAGAAGAAGAAGAATTACGATAATAATAAATAAATAAATAAATAAATAAATATACTAATGCCTTAAAGTAAAGAATTCTGAACTACAACGTAACTAAGAACTTTTCATTCAACTTTTTATGTGTTCCTGAATACCAGGAGTAACTGAATTACTATTACAACGAAAATCAGGAACATGAGTGGTTTGTGTAAGTTCAGCTAGTGTGAGGAGTGATGTAGTATGAAATATCATAATTTGCTTGATATTTTCTAGATGGATCATTCTTATGAAAAAATTCATCAAGAGGATATCTAGATGAATCATTAATTCCAATTTCATCTACTGAAGTGTTGATAAACCTGATGGGCTACCATACTCTTAATCAAGGTAAATATGAGAGAAGTATTCCTCAACATTTATCTTCTTCTTCTTCTCTAGTGTTAAAGAATCTAAAGGCTTTAGAAACAAAAGAGTATCTTAGAAAGTATCCATCATCAGCCTTTGCATCAAATTTGCCTAAATGATCCTTGTGATTATAAATAAACACAAGTTATCCAAACACATAAAAGTAGCTGATATTAGGGATCCTTTCTCTGAATATTTCATAAGGATTCTTAACCCATGTCTTTGAAAATGATTGATCATTTGGATGACAAGGCCAATTCTAACGTACTTCAGGGTTCAAAAATGCTACAGAGTACCGAACCATTTCAGCATTGTTCTAGACGCCTCAATGAAGTTTTTGTTCGTTCCTTATCAGCCACACCATTTTGTTCAGGTGTGTAAGGAGAAGAGAAGTTCTGAGAAATTCCTTTCTCATCACAAAAACTTCGATAGTTCATATTTCTAAACGTCAGTTTTCATGACCGTTCTGATATTTTTGGACTTTTACATCATTTTGATTTTCAACCATTTTGATAAAGGACATTATTACATCAGCTGCTTGACTCCTCATTTTGAGAAAGTGAACCCATGTGTACCTTGAGTACTCATCAACAATGACTAGGGTATACTTCTCATGATTTATATAGAGACATTGACCGACCGTCCCAAATAGGTACCCACCCCCCCAAACCATATTAAGAAGATGCGAGCACTTCCTGATTGAGAAGATCTTGTTTTTGATTGAAAGAAGCTCTATGATGCTTTCCCTTTTCCACATGCGAGCATCTTTTATCTTTTGAATAAACATGTGAAGGAAGGCTAATGACATTGTTTTGTTTAGCAAGTTTATTAATGTTTTTGAAATTGAGATGTAATAGCATTTTGTGCCATAGCCAGTTAACAATTTCAGAGGCTTTGGCAAAGAAGCATGCTCTTGGAGTTAGTGAATGACAAGTCAAGAACATATACAATCATTCTTTCTATTTCTCTTTCTTCTTTTTCTTTCTGCTATTCTCTATCCTTCTCCTTTGGGACTATCAACAAATCAATTTCCTTCCTTAATTCGCATTAAAAGTATTATTCCTTGTTTATTATCATCCAACTGAACAATATATTTAAAAGCATCACAAAGTTGAAATGAGCAATGCTAACTTAAATATGAATTATAAATAAAACCATTTTACAAAAACAGCTCTATTTGAGAAACGTATACACCATAGTTTTTAATTGAACCTATATCCCTGCAGTAATGCAAGATGAATTATCACCAAAATAATACCTTAAGGACCCGGGTTCTCCACATATTTGATGCAGATAACTCTTGACAAATACCATCATACTCCTTAAGCAATTACCACTATCTAGGTACAAAAATGGGCTCGCTTTGATGGTGTCTCTTCTATACAATATATAAACTACTTTTAGAGAGCTTCTCTTGTGAACCCACCTCTTTGTGGGCTCTCAGGATTTAGTAGCCCGATGTTTTAACCTCTTTTGAAATGATCAAAGTCTCTATGGTCAGTGGTTGGGTGAAATGTACTTCCACAAGTATTGACACTCACACCAACTGAGGATTCACTAGACTAAGAGCATTCAGCTAGGAACCAAACCTTTAGAAACCCGTAAGAGGGGTGAATACGTATTTTTTTTTTTAAAAAACTAAAATGAATTTGATAGTCAATTTTCCAATCAAAGAGCGGGACGCAAAATAAAAGATTGTTCAATCTAGTTCTCTCTAGACTAACTATACATTCGTATCATAGTGTATCACAAAACAAACAAACACAGCATAAATGTTACCATCTATCCACCACAACAACCAACATAATCAAAACTATATAAGAAACATGGCACGCAATTATCTATATAATGCAAGTATAAATATAAAGCAATAAATGTAAAACTAAATGTAAAGAGATGAGTAAAAGGAAATGCAAATCAGACACGATGATTTATTGTGGTTCGGTTACAAAGCTCCTCTTCGCCCTACTCTACTCCCCGAGTACCCAAATCAAGAGTTACTTCACTAGTCAACAAGCTCCCTTCTCGGCGGAGAAAACCTTACAACATTGCTTATATTAGTTTCCAACACCAAGCTAGATGTTGAGTTCTTATTCGGGTACAACCACAACCAAACCCATTAAAGTTTTATATTAATGGCCCAACATAACCAAACTTAATGTTTTAAAAGGCAAAACACATAAACTAACGTTGCTTACATTTTTTTCTGTTACTAAGTTTTAATATCGAGTTCCTAATCTTAAGCTAGAACTGATCTAACCCACTCACAATCGTAATTTTGAGGACTAAAAAAACTAACAGCTTCACTCACGTATTTCTCATTTAAAATACTAACAAAAGCTCGATCTACTTACCCCGCTGCAAGAAAACTAATACACAAGTTTAGAAGACATGGGCTCGATCTATACATCGTAAATGTAACACATGTCACGAATGCACTAACTATAATACATCGTATCTTGACGATTACGAGTATTCTTCTCTTGCACTTGGAAAGGAAAGATTGGATCACTTGTAAACAAATGTTTAAAAAAAATACAAGTTACATGATCAAAAGACTAAAAAGATATGTAATCTGATTCAAAAAGAAACAAAAAAAAATGTGGTGAAAAAGAGTTGTAAAATATGTGGGAACAACCCACTATTTATATATTAGGCAAAAAAAAAACAAATCAGCGTCTGGAAAAAATAAGTCTGTGGCGGGGCTCCCCCTGATCTCGCCTAAAGGAGTTACCCCTACCCCCCTGATCAATAAGGGGTGCTCCGCTGCCCCTTTATTTAGGACGCTCCTGAATTTGGTCCTTTTAATGGGAAATATTTTCTAAAGGAGCTAAGTTTTTTTTTTTTTTTTCTGATTTTAGGGGAAAATTTGATTTCAAATATATATTTGAATAAAATATTTCTTTTAATTACAAAAATATTTTGTCTAATTTATTTTTGTAAAAAGGTTTTGTTACATTTATAAAAATATAAAGTTTATGACAAAAAAAATTTCTTTGATCATCCAACAAGTTTAAAGTTTTTTTGTTCATACCTTTAGTGATTTACATCGGGTGCAAACTTATATCTGTTGTTGAAGAAAGGCAAAAACTTTTGAGACGTCAAGAAGATGTTGATAGTATAACAAATGCATTGGAAGATTGAGATTACTAGTAACTTGCGCAGCTTTATGTTATGTATTATAAATTACAAGTTTGTCCGTCATCCAAACATAAAGAGGCTGTATAGATTAAAATATCATAATATTATGCAACTAATAATCTACCACTTTTTAAAGATGACAAAAAACATGTAAACTGTAACTCATAGTAAAATGTAAAAGTTACTCGTTTCCACCACAACCCTTCTCCCTTTTTTGTCAAAACAAAAAGGTGGGCACCTCTAGCGTTCTTTAAGAGAGATGATTCTACGACTAACCACCGAGAGCGTCTACTTACACAAAACAATACACCCCCGGTATCTTCATATAACTACGTCCCCTTTTGTTACAAAATAGTGTGAGCAAAATTTCTTTGCAATCATCACCAATGAATTCTTGTTCTTATCAACCCCGTTTAATCATTCCAAGCTATCTACCTTAAGACACTCGAGCTGCCCCTAGCTTATTGCACTCTTATGATGCTTGCATCCCCCCATAAATATTGATCTCTAAGCCCCACTAGCGGATCCGAATGATCAAAAGTATTGCAACTCTTGTCTTAACCTACCACCAAGGGTTAGTTTTCGTGCAAAACCAAAATATATAGGAGAGCACAATATTATAGGGATGGAATACACAAACAAGAAATATGTAGAGTGTTAACGGATGCAAAAAATGTAACACAACTTTGAACATTACTACAAAATTCCTAAATTACCCCCCCTGTGTAATGCTTCCCCCTTGTTTGGATCACGAAAGGAACCCGACTAACACGAAAAGGTTTTAACAAAACAAAGTTAGTAGACAATACACATAAATAATAATAAAAACGATAGATATCTATATATATATATATAAATATAAATATATATATAAATAATATATATATATATATTCAAAAAACAGTGGGGAACAAGGCCTGCACGTATTAGGTATAAGAATTCTAAAGTAGACAACTTTCAAAGAAAATTTAAAACAAAAAACAAAAATGCCGTCATTGTTTTAAATAAAAACAAACCTAAATCTAAAATAAAAAGAATGTAGACGTATGCTCAAGACAATACGATAATGTTTATAGGAACCAATGATAAGAATCCGAACCGACACATGCTTAAGAAACCAAGACAACAACTTAAGGGCTAAGACTCGACAACACCCTTTTGTATCACACACACAAACCAGAAAACCAACCCAACTTTAATAAACGAAAATAAAATCGATTATTGATTAACGACACAAGACACCATTATTATGAGAATGAACTTCTTCCAAGATGTCATTTTGGCTAGGAGTATTAATAATAATGTAAATATGAAACGGCAAAATGTTCCATGATGAATATCATTCTTTAAAACCACGATGATGATTTGGATTCAGGAATTCACCCATGATTTTGGAATTCTCCAATAATATGACTGTTTGTCAAGATATGTATTGAGAGAATTTTCCTAAATCCTTAAGGTTTCTTGTTTAGAGCATTAAATGTATGGTATGCTTTTCATTTTAGAGAGAAGGGTTTTTTAAATAAAAAAGATAAAATATAATTAAAAAAAAAACGTATGACTTTAAGGACAAACTAAAATTTCGACAACAAGATGATTTGTTGAGTAACCATACTTTCAAACTTTCATGTGCATGTAAAACTAGAAGAATGTTCCAACATTAATATTTTTTGGCGAATATGCCAAAATATATACTAATACACTAAAAAAAACAAAAAAAGAGTTTATAAATTTATAAAAAAATACCGATGGACGAGAAATGATACGTTCATAGATGTGAATAAAATGAATTCATAAAGTGGAAAAAAAAACAAGGAAAAGGATGACGTAACCCAATGTAGCGTGTACAGGATAATGCCACACGTAAGCCACCTCCATTAAACGCAACCACACGCACCACCACGACGTTTTTGCCCACCCGGACCACCCGAATACACGCATGGTCTGTTAAAATGGACTGCCATGAGCACCACAACGGCATACCCCCTCATGGCATCAAGTGACACCCAACACACCTTTTATTTTTTTATGGGTGTTTTGTTGGTTGTCTCAAATGTTGACGAACAAACAGTGGTTAAGAGAAAGAGGTGGAAGATAACCTTATCATGGTGAAAGAAAAAAAAGAAAGAGAACACGACATAGAGAGACTCAACACACACTGAAGCTTAAATATCTTCTTTTGTCCTCACTTGCTAGAAATAGAAATGAGTGGATGGTTTATAAGAGCGAGTGTGGGGGATTGTTGGGGTGTTCTTGAGAGACAATTTCAAATTAGTTTATAGTAAGTAGAGAGAGAAGACGTAAAGAATGGTGATAGTGTATTGAAAGACTATTCACTCATATGCGTATATATACATTACCACACCCGGGTTGAAGAGGTCAATGAGAATGAAAATGAAACGGCAATTCATTATGAACTTACACTTTGAAAATTGAACCATAACTAGGCGCAACCCCGAAACAACACCTGCAACACTGCCTCAGACCCCCGGTCACACAAAGCAGCAGACGGCAACAAGCAAAATTAGATCCACCATCGCCGCACTCGGCATATGAATGTGTATTGTGACAGGTGTAACCAACACCACCAATCACCACACCCCAAACGGTGGTTCAAACAACAAAACAAACAACACACCTCTCTCTATGGGTTGTAGTTGGTGTAAAGAGTCACTATTATATTATGGGGAAATGGTTCCCATAGGTGATCTTCTTTGTGAAGATTTGACTAGGTAGATGACACGGAGATTGGTAATGAGTAAGGAAGGACTTCATTGTCAGTTTTTTCATTTCAACCTTGGGTTTAAAAAAAAAGAATATGGCATTAGATCTAGTGCATACTAACAAGAAGAGTGAAGAATAGTTATGAGGTTTCGGGTGGGGTGTAATGGGAAGAATTGAAATCTTGTGAAATATTGTTGTATAGACCCCCACCACTATCCGATTGGCTTAAGAGTTAAGAGAAAGAAGAGTGTGTGTGTGGCTCTCTTGAAAATCAATTGTCCGAATAGAGTATATGGCGAGGAGTGAGCACCCACCAAAAAAAACGGGACATCCCCCAACACAACCCCAACACGTGAAGTCCGCATAATTCAAATTGCTATACTTTGATAGGTAACCCCATCCGGCCGAGCGAGAAATACAATCTACCCGTATGAGTAAACACCTATCCACTACACCACCCAAATATCGAACAATCGCTACCAAATTAACCAAGATCCACAGTGAACTAGATTGTTAACCCTAACTCGATATACATTCATTGCTCATACTAGGACATCACATGAGGACTAACAACCTCCCACCCGCCGCAGCCGCCTGCCGCCGTGCCTCGCAGCTCAAGTAACACCAGACCCGCCGGAAGTACCCGAAACCCATCTATGCCGACCTAACCACCCATCCGAACAGTCGCACATCTCGAGCAATAGCGCCAGTTCCTGAGAACAAACATACGACAAGGTCTTTGGAATGACAAAAATGTGGAAATCGAAAGAAGTATGACGGAAGATATTAACCAATCTCACAAATACTAGCGTCCCTAAAACAGGACTAAGAGCAATGAAAACGGCAAGCCAGCACTGCTAGACACACCTCTTATTCACAGTCAAGCCATGGTAGGTGTGCGCATAAAAAGCGCTGGTAGCAATCTACCACACGATGAGAGATGAACGCGATAATTGTGAGGAGAAATTAAGAATGATTTACCGTTTACACCAGAGCGGATGCCTCCCCAGCAATCGTAGCAAAGCCATCCCCCCCCACTTGCAACCGCACTAAACAGACATACGACACCCAAGTCCCATCCTCCAGCCTACCATGTTATAGTCAAAACGGAACACTACACACCGGTAGGAGATCCACTATTTCTAGAAAGATCAGACAGAATGTTATCGTTGAGAAATAAGCCGCGACACAAATTACCACTATATGATCAAAGACCCCATTGCTCCTAATTATTGGAGACCCTAAGCTCACACGACGCTTATGTGAGTAAGGATGATACGATGTATTTTATACCCTAATACCGAAGGATAAAGTATCGATCATTATTATTGTATGAGGTAGCAAGACAATAATACAACATGACATTACTCTATGGGGATCGACAGGAACTAATCAGAAATGAATTACTTTGTTAGGATCAAAAAGTATCTGATTATGGTACTTTAGGTTTTATTTTATTTACAATGTTTAGACTTTATTTTATGTTAAAAGTAGTTCATGTAATAAGGATAAGTGAGTTTACTAAAAAATACTCACTTAACCAAAGTAGAAGGATTAATTAGCAAATAAGGTAAAGTGTGTTAACCACACTATAATTACCACTTCATTAGATGAAGGGTTAAGATTTATCTCACTTCTCCTTCCTTATTTCTTTCTTTTATAAAATTGAAAATTAGTGAAACACTTGCCTTCCTCTCTTATTCTCTCTATATACTTAACCGAATTTACGTGTGATTCAATATCTAAATGACATAACAAGTGGTATCATACGCCATTAGAGATTTATGAGTGATCTATTTGTGATTTTCGATGTGATTTGTGTCATGACATTATTGAGATTAATTGTGCTATCATTTACAATATCGAGTTTTGGTGTTATATTCATTTTATGGAGATGTGATAGATGATGAAGACGTAACCAGATATTCGGGATTAGATGATTTTTGATTCCATTTTGATTGTATTGCCCTGTTTATCGAGTTGTAACTAGCTAAAAACCTCAAATATCGAATTTGTTTTGTGATAAGGAATTAATCATTTTTCGTATTCTTAATTCTTGTGTATTTGTTTGATTATCGAGTTGTAATAGATTAGTTCTTCATTTTCCAGTTTCATCAAAATTGAGTTGACTATTAGTAAATAACCATTTTCAATTATACGAATTTGATAATATAGGTTTGATAATTACACATTTTCGATTCCCATCAAAATTTAATGTTGTAATAGGAAATTACATTTTCCTGCTAAATCTAGAACCAGTTTGTGAGTTTGATTTGATCACATTTTCGGTTTTATTTGATTGTTGATTTATTTTCGAATTCAAAATTCGTAAACTCACATTTTTGGTTCTATCGCATTTGTGGAGCGTTTTTTTTGAAAAATAGACTTACTAGCAAAGGGGCATATATATTCCATGCTTCCGATCCACCCCTCATACCAAATACCAATTCCACCACAAAAAATTCTACCAAAAACCATCGAAAATTTTTAGTTCTCTATATAATTATTTATGGTTTTATAATCGTAATGAGAGTATCATTTATCAATCATAATTATCACATAGAAACAATCACAACAAAATCATTTTTAATCTCTAGTATGATTTTTGTTATTTTTATGTGTTACCACTCCCCACCACAACCCCCCCCACCGAAAAAGTAATTGTTCCATCGAAATAGGATTTGATGCTTGGATAGAGGGTGCTGTGGGTGTGGGGCAGGTTCCCGAGACTTTCCTGACCGAGAATAATGTTTGGGTTTCAAGAACTTTATGTGCTAGAAATTAGGGAAATGCTGAATGGAAGGGGAGATATGAAGAAGACAGAGATCGATAACGAAGTATACATCGACCCCAAGTGAGAGCATAATCCCCCAACCCTCCATCGAAATTGTTACGCATTATTTTTTTTTTTTTTTTAATAATCCTACAAACGCTTGCCTCCCTCACATAGCCCGCAATTGGACCAAACAACAGAACGACCATTTTATTTATTAATAAATATCCACAATGCTCCCCTGTCATCAAAATAAAAATTGAGTTGAACAAGAATGGCTTCACTATCCCCAAATCCCTCAAACAAAACAACGGAGTCCTTCGTCCACTCTCTCGCACCAAATACATCCCTCCTCCCCCCTACCCCCCTCACCAAAATCAGCGGTCTCCAATGTGCTGCCACCCCCCATGTACCCCAAACGCAGCTGTCTTTAATCCTTCACACCCCCCCATGACCTCAAACTGTCCCAGCTCCGCAACGAAGGATATCCGCAATCGATCAAAACCAAGGACACCAGATCATGACCCCCCCAACACACGGACATGAAGCGTTCACGGGACCAGCAACAAATCCAATTTCGATGGAACACAATACTTTTCGTAAACACTAAAAATTAACAAAACCAACTCGAGAACAAAAAGATAGATTTTTTCTATGAAATATGAATTGAAAATGAATCAACAATACGATAAAACCATAAAGAGAACATTTTCGATGGAATATATGCCTTTTAAGTATATTTTTCAAAAATAAGCTCCACAAATGCGATAGAACCAAAAATGTGAGTTTTACGAATTTTGAATCGAAAATAAATCACAAAATCAATAAAACCGAAAATGTGATCAAAATCAACTCACAAACTGGTTTAGAATTTTAGCGAAAATGTAAATTTTCCTACTTACACAATTTTGATGAATCCGAAAATGTGTAAACAACCTATCTTATCAAATTCGATATAACTGAAAATGATAATCCTAATAGTAACCTCAATTTTGATGAAACCGAAAATGAAGAACTAATCTATTACAACTCAATAATCAAACAAATACACAAGAAATGAATATCGAAAATGATAAAATCCTATCACAACCAAATTCGATAAATGATGTTTTTAGCTATTACAACTCGATAAACAAGGCAATACAATCAAAAATGGAATCAAAAATCATCTAATACCCGATATCGTTCACGTCTTCATCATCTATCACATCAAAAATGAATATAACACCAAAACTCGATATTGTAAATGATAGCACAATTAATCTCAATAATGTCATGACACAAATCACACCGAAAATCACAAATAGATCACTCATAAATCTCTAATGCGTATTAACCACTTGAGTAATGTAATTAGATAATGAATTCATCATCAACGTAAATTCGGTTAAGTATATAGAGAGAATAAGAGAGGAAGGCAAGTGTTTCACTAGTTTTCAATTTTATAAAAGAAATAAATAAAGGAGAGAAGTGAGATTACAAGCCTTAACCCCTTCATCTAATGAAGTGGTAATTATAGTGTGGTTAACACACTTTACCTTATTTGCTAATTAATCCTTCTACTTTGGTTAAGTGAGTATTTTTGAGTAAACTCACTTATCCTTATTACATGAACTACTTTTAACATAAAATAAAGTCTAAACATTGTAAAATAAATAAACCACTAAAGTACCTATAATCGACACTTTTTGATCCTAACAAGTACTTTCATTTCCGATTAGTTCCTGTCATCCCTATAGGAATGTCACGATGTTTTATCGTCATGCTCACCTCATACACAATAATGATCGAACTTTATCCATCAGTCTTAGGGTATAAAATCATCGTATCATCCTTACTCCCTAAGCGTCTGTCGATGCTCTAAGTGTTCAAAATAATGAACAATGTGTCTATAACAAAATTGGTATTTTAAGTCTCTTCTTATTCATCAACGAAAACATTCTTTGTCTTTCGAGAAATCGCAATCACCTACCGGAGTGTAGTGATCCTAAAATCATCACATGGAGTCATCCTTATGTTCCAAATTGAGTCGACATACATAACTATCTTAATCTCTAAGGGTTTTCATTCAAATCACCTCGATCAATGTCCTCCACTCACTGAAACGGTAAAACACAAAATAAAATTCCTCACAATAACTACGTTCTCACTGCACTTATTTCCTATATCAAGCCATCTCTATTTTAAGGATCCATGTCCTTGAACTATAAACAGTTTTCACTCATATCTTCATGCCTAATTCTATTTCACACAAAAACCTTAATTATTCCTCTAATATTATATAGATGGTAAATATCTAACCTCTACTAATTTTCTAATACCTCACCTTTAAGACAACCTCATACTGTCGTATGATTGTTCGATGGAACATTTCGCAATGCTCGAGAAAGAGCTACATAACTTAGATGAAGTTCTTCATATATAACTGTCATCCGTCTTTACATTGTCAAGCTCCATACCATTTCCGTCTTCATTCGTCTTCGTCTTTATTTATTCTTGTTATTCCACAATTTATGTCTAGATGAGCATGAATTAAAAGAGAAAGGAAAACACACTCGTTCACATATATCATTTAACCAAATACTCTCAAGAACTCAGCATTGTGATTATTAATCACTAGAAACCAAACATAACAAAAACACTCACTCTTTTTAACTCACAAGTACACCCCGTGCACTAAAACTGCAAAGTGAATCAAGCCACTTAACATGTATGTGGGATCATACACAAATTCACAAGATACACTTCTACCATACACCCAAACCTCATAAATATTCTTCACTCTTGTTGTAACACTAGTTCTAATCATTCTTAAAAACCACCAAGTGAATGAAAAACTGAGTCATCCTAACTATTACCAATCTCGAGTCATCTACCTAGTCATCTTCACAAGAAGATTCACCATGAAACCATTCCCATAATCTAATAGTGACTTACCACCACTAACAACCCATAGAGGTTGATACCACCTTCACAATACACAAACATATCCTCTCTATTGATGATCAATAAGCCTCATCATATCCTGACACTCATAAGCATTTTTTCCTATGTTGTCAAAATTTCAAGTGAATTTCATAATGAAATGCGTCTCATTATCAAACTCAATCCTTACAACCGGTATACGCATAGTCTAATCATACACAACAAAACCCTTTACGTCTAAACCAATGAAATTATCTCCTCAAGAACACCCCACACTCGCTCTATAACCATCCACTCATTTCCACTTTCTAGCAAGTGAGGAACACAAAGAAGATATTTAAGCTTCAAGTGTTGTTGAGTCACCACAATGTCGTGTCTTTCATTTTTCTTCCACCATGAAAGAACTACCACCTCATTTCACATATCCACCTTTGTTCGTCAACATTGACAACCAACAAAACACCCAACAAATCTATAGATTCACAATCATCCATCTTTATCCCTATAGGATCACATGCACGTCATTTTAACATACCATGCTTGTCATCGTTAGTGCAAACGATATATTAATCTAAACCATCTTTGTCAACTTGTAGTCAACATCTTCCCTCTCCATTTACGCTCATCCTTCCCTATTTTCCACTTTATGAAATCATTTTCATTCACATCCAAGAGCATATCGTTTTTATCTTCATCTTATTTTTTTTTACACTTTTAGAGTATATATTTTGGCATATCTCTCCAAGATATTATGTGACATTCTTCTAGTTTTACATGTCACATTGAAAGTATGTCTACTCAACAAATCATCCTTGTTGTCGACATTTAGTTTGACCTAAAGTCATACGATAATTTTATCTTTAAAACACCCTAAACATGAAAAGCATACATAATGCTAAACAAAGAAACCTTAAGGATTTAGGAATCTCTCAATACAACTCTTGACAAAAGTCTATCCGAATCCAAATTATCATCTTGGTTAGATAATGATATCATAAGGAACATGTCATTCAAAATACGTTAATACTCCTTATCCAAATGACATCTTGGAAGAAGTCATTCTCATAATAATGGTGTGTTAATCAATAATCGAATTTTATTCTCGTTTATTAAAGTTGGTGTGATACCAAAGGGTGTTGTCGAGTCTTAGCCCTTAAGCATGTGTCTTGGTTCTTAAGCATGTGTCGGTCGAATCTTATCATTGGTTCCTAAACATTATCGTGTCTTGAGCATACGCAAAACAATTCTTTTTATTTTAGATTTAGGTTGTTGTTATTAAAACAATGACTGCATTTGTTTATGTTTTAAATTTTCTTTGAAAGTGTCATACTTTAGAATACTTATACCTAATACGTGCATGCCTTGTTCCCCACTAGTTTATATATATATATATATATATATATATATATATATATATATATATATATAAATAATATATAGCTTTCATCGTATTATTTAATATGTGTACTTGTCTACTAACTTTGTTTTGTAAAACACTTTCGTAGCTCGGTTCCTTCGTGACCCAAACAAGGGGGAGCATACACAGAGGGGGAGAATTTGTAAATGTCAAAGTTGTTACATTTGCAACCGTTAACACATCTACATATTTCTTGATATGTGTATTCCATTCCTATAATATTGCTCCTATATATTTTGTTGCACGAAACTAACCCTTGATGTAGGTTAAGAGTTTGCAATAATTTTGATCATTGGATCCGCTAGAGTCAATATATAAGGGGATGCAAGCATCATAAGAGTGCAATAACAGGGCAGCCTCGAGTGTCCTTAAGGGTAAGATAGCTTGGAATGATTAAACGGGGTTGATAAGAACAAGAATTCATTGGTGATGATGCAAGCTCAACTATTTATAACAAAAGGGGACGTAGACATGAAGATACGGGGGTGTAGTAGAACGCTCGGGGTGTAGTAGAACTCATCTACTCTTAAAGAACGCTCGAGGTGCCCACCTTTTTGTTTTGACAAAAAGGGGAGAAGGGGTGTAAACGAGTAACTTTTACATTTTACTATGAGTTACAGTTTACATGTTTTTGTCATCATTAAAAAGGGTAGATTATTAGTGCAAATATTATGATATTTAATCTATACAGCCTCGTTATGTTTTGGTGACGACAAACATGTAATTTATAATACATAACATAAAGCGCGCAAGTTACTCGTAATCACAAACATCAATGCATTTGTTATACATCAACATCTCTTGACGTCTCAAGTTTGCTTCAACAATAGATATAAGTTTGCACCCGATGTAAATCACTAAAGGTATGAACAAAAAAACTTTAAACTTGTTGGATGATCAAAGAAAATTTTTTTGTCCTAAACTTTATATTTTTATAAATGTAACAAAACCTTTTTACAAAATTAAACTAGACAAAATATTTTTGTAATTAAAAGAAATGTTTTATTCAAATATATATTTGAAATCAAATTTCCCCATAAAATCAGAAAAACCTGCCCTAGAAAATATTTCCCTACAAAAGGACAAAATTAGGAGCGTCCTATAAAGGGCGACCCCCTTATTGATCAAGGGTACTCCTTTGGGAGATCAGGGGGCCGCCAGGCTTATTTTTTCCAGATGCTGCCTATAAATAGTGGGCTGTTCCCACATATTTTATAACTCTTTTTCACATAGTTTTTCTTTGTTTTAGAACAGATTACATATCTTTTAGTCTTTGATCATGTAACTTGTTTAAACATTTGTTTACAAGTGATCCAATCTTTCCTCTCCAAGTGCAAGTGAAGAATACTCGTAATCATCAAGATATGATGTATTATAGTTAGTGCATTCGTGACATGTGTTACATTCACGATGTATAGATCGAGTCCATGTCTTCCAAACTTGTATATTAGTTTGAGCGGGTAGATCGTGTTAGTATTTTAAATGAGAAAATACGTGAGTGAGCGGTTAGTATTTTAGTCCTCAAAATACGATTGTGAGTGGTAGATCAGTTCTAGCTAAGATTAGAACTCGATATTAAACTTAGTAACAGAAAATAATGTAAGCGACGTAGTTTATGTGTTTAGGCCTTAAAACATAAGGTTTGTTATGTTGGGCCATAAAACATAATGGGTTTGGTTGTACCCGAATAAGAACTCAACATCTAGCTTGGTGTTGGAAACTAATATAAGCAATGTTGTAAGGTTTTCTCCGCCGAGAAGGGAGCTTGTTGACTAGTGAAGTAACTCTTGATTTGGGTACTCGGGGAGTAGAGTAGGGCGAAGAGGAGCTTTGTAAACCTGAACAACAATAAATCACGTGTCTGATTTGCAATTTCCTTTACTCATCTCTTTACATTTAGTTTTACATTTATTGCTTTATATTTATACTTGCATTATATAGATAATTGCGTGCCATGTTTCTTATATAGTTTTGATTATGTTTGTGTTGTGGATAGATGTAAACATTATGCTTGGGTTTGTATTGTTGTGATACACTTTGATACTATATGTATAGTTAGTCTAGAACTAGTATGAACACTCTTTATATTGCGTCACGCTTGATTGGAAATTTGATACAAATCATTTTAGTTTTTAAAAAAAAACGTATTCACCCCCTCTACGGTTTCTACAGGTGTCCTAGCTGAATGCTCTTAGTCTAGTGAATCCTCAGTTGGTGTGAGTGTCAATACTTGTGGAAGTACATTTCACCCAACCACTGACCATAGAGACTTTGATCATTTCAAAAGAGGTTAAAACATCGGGCTACTAAATCCTGAGAGCCCACAAAGAGGTGGGTTCACAAGAGAAGCTAACTTAGTTTATTATTTGTATAGAGACCCATCAAGGAGCCCATTTTGTACCTAGATAGTGGATGCTTAAGGAGTATGATTGGTGTCAAGAGTTATCTGCACAAATATGTGGAGCAACCAGGTCCTAAGGTATTATTTGGTGATAATTCATCTTGCATTACAGAGGGATATGGTTCAATAAACTATGGTGGTATAGTTTTCTCTAAAGTAGCTTTTGTAACATGGTTATACGTACAATTTATGTAGCAACAATCACTAGAGAAGCCTAAAAATATATTGTTCAGTTTGATGATAAACAAGGAATAACTTTTAATGCAAATAAGGAAATTGTGTTGATAGTCCCAAGGAGAAATGATGTATATGTTCTTGACATGTCATCACTGACTCCAAATGGAGCCTGTTTCTTTGCCAAAGCCTCTGAAAGTGTTAACTGGCTATGGCACAAAATGCTATTACATCTCAATTTCAAAAACATTAATAAACTTGCTAAACAAAACAATGTCATTAGCCTTCCTTCACATGTTTATTCAAAAGATAAACGATGCTCAGCATGTGAAAAGGGAAAGCATCATAGAGCTTCTTTCAAAACAAAACAAGATTTCTCAATCAGGAAGTGCTCGCATCTTCTTAATATGGACCTATTTGGACGAGTCGGTCCAATGTCTATAAATCATGAGAAGTATACCCTAGTCATTGTTGGTGAGTACTCAAGGTAAACATGGGTTCACTTTCTCAAAATGAGGAGTCAAGCAGCTGATGTAATAATGTCCTTTATCAAAATGGTTGAAAATCAAAATGATGTAAAAGTCAAACATATCAGAACTGATCATGAAACTGAGTTTAGAAATACTGAACTTGAGAGTTTTTGTGATGAGAAAGAAATTTCTTAGAACTTCTCTTCTCCTTACACACCTGAACAAAATGGTGTGGCTGAAAGGACGAACAAAACTCTCATTGAGGCTTCTAGAACAATGCTGAATGGTTCGGTACTCTCTAAGCATTTTTGAACTGAAGTAGTTAGAATTGCTTGCTACACTCAAAATAGATCAATCATTTTCAAAAGACATGATAAGAATCCTTATGAAATATTCAGAGAAAGGATCCCTAATATCAGCTACTTTTATGTGTTTGGATAACCTGTGTTTATTTATAATCACAAGGATCATTTAGGCAAATTTGATGCAAAGGCTGATGATGGATACTTTCTAAGATACTCTTTTGTTTCTAAAGCCTTTAGATTCTTTAACACTAGAAGATAACATGTTGAGAAAACTTATCATATTACCTTTGATAAGAGTATGGAAGCCATCAGGTTTATCAACACTTCAGTAGATGAAATTGGAATTAATGATTCATCTAGATATCCTCTTGATGAATTTTTTCATAAGAATGATCCATCTAGAAAATATCAAGCAAATAAGAATTAAATTTCATACTACATCAACTCCTCACTAGCTGCACATCACAAACCACTCATGTTCCTGATTTTCGTTGTAATAGTAATTCAGTTACTCCTGGTATTCAGGAACACATAAAAAGTTGAATGAAAAGTTCTTAGTTACGTTGTAGTTCAGAATTCTTTACTTTAAGGCATTAGTATATTATTTATTTATTATTTATTTATTATTAAACGTAATTCCTTCCTTCTTCGTATTAATATTATTATGTATTATTATTGATTCACTTTATTAAGAAACTCAAGAGATTTACAACAAATTAGAGGGAAGCCGAGATACTATCTGGGCCCCACTCCTTTAGCAATAGCATGCTAACTACGGGACCGATCCTATAAAGAAATATGGGTAGCGTCTCATCTGCATCGACATCCCTAATGTATTGAGCTATGGAGAACTTTCGGATCCGCTTGAGCAAGGTAACCTCATCCTCCTCTAATTCCTCTAGGGAAGAGAATGAAAATGGAAGAAAACTATATCCAATATTCGCGCACTTAGCCTCATACTTAACCTGTTTACGTGTGACACATCAATAACCGCACGACCAGTCACGAAGTCAACCATCCCGGGTATTTAGGCACGAAGTCAGCCACTCATCCAAAATTATTATTATTATTATTATTATTATTATTATTATTATTATTATTAATATACATCACTTTTATAAATAAACTCAAAAGAATACACCAAATTCAGAGAGAATCTGATGATAACTATATGGGCCCCTCACACCTTTAGCAATAACGAATTTGATCCTATTAAATATTTGAACAACAGTGCGTGCCCCAATGTCCTGAGTCATGAAGAACTAGTATATATATATTTTTTTTATTATTATTGTAACATCACTTTATTAGAGAAATAGGATAATTACAAAAAGTTAGAAGGGAGCCGAGATACTATCTGGGCCCCCACTTCTTTAGCAATAGCGAAACTAATCCTATTAAAAATATGAATAGCTGCACGTGCCCCAATATCCTGAGTTATGGAGAACTTTAAATCTCTTCAACAAGGTAACCGCATCTGCCTCTAATTCTCCCAAGGACGAGAAGGAAAATGGGAGAAATCCATATCCAATAGCCGCACACATATCTATATACTTACCACGCTTGCGTTGTGTCATCAACTATTACGCCACCGGTACGAAATCAAGCCCATCCCGGTTTTGCATATAAAGGCGAAGAGCCAGTTATGATCCACACACATCATCAGTCCTCCGTCTCATGATAAAGAAAAATATCTGTGGACCGTAATGGTTTTCACACCCCCATCCAACCCGATATCAACTTCTTTACCAGCTGAAATCCTAGAACGGTAACATTTATCAAAAAGGGTATCGCGTACAACGTTATGATGATGTTTAATACCAATAATCCCAACACACGATACAACATGGTCTCCATAAATATCCCTGGTAAAAACCCTTGAACAAGCTGAACAAGGCTTCGAACCAAAAAATAAGGGGATCCCTAACCGATAACACAAAACACAACGATAAGTCTTACCGTTCATAGTTTGTCCCAAACCAGAAATAGGGACCGTCCTAATCCAGTCAGAGGTATGATCCTCCCTTTGAGAAGTCCACAAGGCCATCTGTCGAGGAGATAAAGAAAATGTGGACTTTGCATTTTTAGTAACCCGTGTGATATATATATCAGCCATTTTCTTCATGAGTTTGGGGGCATCGATCTCACTTGGATTACTCAAAAGGTCAGTCTCTATAGATGTATTAAACACAGACAAGGCATCATCAAAAATAGGCCCATGAGAAACAATACTAGTGTGTCGAAGGAGCTTAGTCTGCAAGTCAGTAGACTGTAACCGAGAAGCAAGAAAGGCATAATTTAAAACATCACCCACAAAATAGACACCAAGCCCCCCAAATGCAAAATGTAAGGTAGGAAGTCTCCATTTCTAGTCACCAAATCCTGGTCCCAAAGCAGTGACAATACGCTCCAAAGAAGAACGAAGAGCCACGTCAAAAGAACGCTGAGCAGACTCGAAGAAACAAGGAAGGCATGTGCGCATAGTAAAATATAGCCTGTAAATACCCGTACAAGAATGAAGAAGCAACAAGTCGCATTGAGGATCATTAATCTTAGCAATGACATCTATAAGCCCAATAGTTTTTGCCACTCACAAAGCTTCCTAAGTCATCGCAAGGATATGACACCATTTGGGTGATTGTTGACCGACTTACTAAGTCTGCAATCTTTACCCCAATGAGAGAAACTGACCTTACAGGGAAATTGGCAAGAATGTACATAAAGGAAGTAGTCACGAGACATGGAATACCTGTCTTAATCATCTATGATCGTGATCCTAGATTCTCATCGAACTTCTGGAAGTCAATACAGAAGTCCTTGGGTACAAGCTTAGATATGAGCACTGCTTATTACCAAAGACGGACGGACAAAGCGAGAGGAATATTCAAACTCTCGAGGATATGCTACGTGCTTGCGTGATCGACTTTGGAAATGGTTGAGTTAAGCATTTGCCATTAGTCGAATTTTCATATAACAATAGTTATCACGCTAGCATCAAGGCTGCACTGTTTGAGGCATTGTGCGGTCAAAAGTGTCGTTCACCTGTTTGTTGGGCCGAGGTTGGAGAAGTTCAACTCATCGGTCCAGACTTAGTATAAGAGACGATCGAGAAGGTCATTCAGATCAAACAGAGGATTCAAGCCGCTCATGACTGACAAAAGTGCTACGCCTACTTAAAGCGCAAACCGATGGAGTTCTAAGTTGGGGATAGGGTTATGCTCAAGGTTTTACCTTGGAAAGGAGTCGTGCGTTTTGGAAAACGAGGGAAGTTCAACCCTAGATATGTTGAACATTTTAAAGTGCTGGAAAATGTTGGATCCGTTGCTTACAAGCTCGAACTCCCTCAAGAGTTTAGCAGAGTTTCGACAATCTCATCATTTTCATGTATCCAAATGAAGAAATGTTTTTACTGACGAACCATTAGTCGTTCCGTTGAAGGACTCAAGGTGGATGACAGCTTCGTTTTTGTGGAAGAACCCGTGAGATCATAATTCGCGAGGTCAAAACGGTTGAAAACAAAATCTGTATCCATTGTCAGGTTCGATGGAATCAAGCGAGAGGTCCTGTGTTCACATGGGAACGCGCAGAACCATTTCAAAGAAAGTATTACATCTTCTTTCACTAAAACCCGTACCTTCATCAATGTGTTGCACTTGAGCCTTATTGTAACATTCATATTTTCAGGTCTATTTACACGCTATTTAAAGTCATATCTATTTATTTTCTATACGACTTTCGCTTTTTAACTTTTAATACGATACGTTAAATCGCTAACTAAAAATCAACAATTACGTAAACGGGGCACCAAACAAATTAAAAGTTTCTGTTAAGCATCATTATAGTATTTTTTCAAAAGTAATAATTAACTTTTACATTTTATTTTTACGGATCGTTAAGTGTATACTGTTTCGCGATATATTGGTTTAGGCACTCCCGGACCACAAAAAACTTTCCTACGCTTCAACAAATACCCACTTTTATACCCAATACACAAAATTACATAAATATATCATGTATATCTTTGTAATTTCCGAAAATCTTGTATCATATACAAGATTATACATGAAAAATGAGATAAGATTTCAAATTGGTCAATTACATACCATACCTCATTATGGCAACACCATCCCTACCATGCCTTGACCAAAGACTAAGACTAAGGCCATTCCTAAGACTCCCTTATGGTTCTTGAATTATCATACCAAGTTTATTATTTAATATATCATGCATGCAACTAGCAAGTAACTGTATACACTTTTAACTTAGAGAAAAATTCACAAAACCTCTCTTTTTGCCCTATAGAGCTCACGGCTCAAACCAACAACCTTACACAATCCATACAAAATTTTCTACAACCCTTACCCTTCTATATACACCTATTCTAAGATATACTAAGACATTTGCAAGCATTGGTTAACCATTTCCAAGTATTTCTCAAGTAAAAGAAAGTTAGGGTTTAGTTAAGGAAAGCTAAGGGTTTATTAAGTGCAAGCTTGGTTTTTGTGGCTAAACAAGGGTTTAGTACTTGTGCATCATCATCATCTTACCTCATAAGGTCTATTTGAACTCTTTATGTTCTTACAACTTTCATTTTTATGCATATGATTATTCTATTTAGCTTAAATCACCATTTAGGATCATTAACATGTAAAGAGAAGTTTTTATTTGTTGTCATCATAATGTACACTTTATTATACCTTATGATGTTGAGGACATCATGTTAAAATGGTTACACAAATGATTTACACTCTTGGTTAACATAAAAATGATTATTGACAAAACTAGTAAATTAAGGTTACATAAATAAAGTTATGGTTTTAAAGTATGTTAATGGATTTGTTAACATGGGTGACTTGGACACATGAGGACTATTATGGACAAGTTAATACTAATATAAGGATGATATATAATATATATGATATATGAGACGTGTGGTAAAATACAAAAGTAATAAATTATAAAGAAAAGATCAAAAATGGACTTAACAAACATCAATCAATCTTGGTCCAAAATTCGAAATTTAACATACCCATTTTATATTTTTATAATGTAATACATTTCACCGCACGATTCGAAAAAGTAAGAATTGTTAAACGGATAAATAACCGAAAAAGTTTCGTTGAATTCGAGTTATACGTTATTAACGCAAGACGCTAAGTAAATTTTTTATAAAATACAATTTTTATTAAAAATTATAACAGAAAGGGTTAATAATTTTTAATAAATAATACACAGTTTAGGATTCCAAAATGATAAGAATCATAATTTCAATTATTATTCGAACGAGTTATTGAATTTCGCGAGTACGACAATTAATAACTTTTATAAAACTATTTCTGTTAAAGGTTACTATTCATGACAGAAATTTATATTTTTGTAAACTCTAAAAATGTAGATCTTTCAAACTCTGAGTAGTCTGATAAGAATCGTTTAAAACGAAGCTATAACGAATAAAATCGACGTTTACGGGTTTTTCGACAATTAAATCGATAAAACTATACCTAAGGTCTGATGGTGACAGTTATTTTTACTGTTCACCAGTAGGTCCGAAAATTCAAAAAAATGTCGATTTATGATAACTCGTCTTGGTACGAAAAAGATAGGCATAAGAAACGCGAGAATCGGGTTTAAACCGCCGAAAGTTACGCAGTTTTACTAACGGTATTTATAAACGTTTTAATTCTTCAACCCAATTTTACCAAAACCATTAGTTGGTGATTGAGCATATAGAATAGACTGGGTTATCAAAGGTACTATACTTATAGGGAGTTTCATAACGTGGCCTCTTCGGATGGCTGTTTCGACGAGTTGTTGGATTTCGATTTTAAGTGTCTAACTTCTCGAAGTCATGTCATGACCTCTTAAATTATGCTAGCTTCCAGAAACGCTAGACGATGTAAACAACTATAGATATATTCAAGAAAACTCAGTAATTATTGACTTATCTGATTAGGTTGCTTCGGAGTCCTTCGTGAAGCAGTTTTCTTTTGTGATTACTTGTTGATTCCATTCACTCGAGGTGAGTTTCATAGCCTATTTTACTTGTTTTAAAACTGTTTGGGGGGAGATACATGCTCTTTTACAAACTTGTATATTTTACGATAGTACAATTACCTTTTCACTACTTGTGAGTTAATAGTCTCGCATTTTCAATCTTTTCAATGTTTATTAACCCGCCGAGGGGGGAATACATGCTCGTTTACAATAACTCATATTAGTTTACTACAGTACAATTACTATCAATACTTTGTGGGAATTTCATAGCCCTATTTTACTAGTTTTAAATGTTTTGGGGGGAATACTTTGTCTTTTACAAACTTTGTATCATTTTACTATAGTACAATTACCTTTCAATACTTTGTGAGTTCATAGTCTCGCATTTCAATCTTTTTTTTTATGTTTTATAAACCCGCGAGGGGAATACATGCTCTTTTACAAGCTTATATATTTTACTACAGTACAATTTCCTTTCAATACTTTGTGAGTTTCATAGCCCCTATTTTACTTGTTTTAAACTGTTTTGGGGGAGAATACATGCTCTTTTACAAATGAACGTATTGATTTCTACACTAAGCGTTACATGTCTATTTTTACTAAAGCTCGATTTGTTTGCTACATGATTTGAGATCGTGAATACCTATATTTGAAACCATGAATTTTGGACATGATTGTTTTACTACGGACACAAGTGTTTTAAACTGTATGCTATTTCCTGATTTCATTATTGCCTAAGTACTTCTTGCACTTAAGTCCCTTTTTATATGAACCGTCAGTTGATAGTGTCGTGAGCGCGAGTGTTGTGGATAGATCTATCGGATTGAAATCCCCACCTGTCCTTGGGTCCTAGTTGATCAGGGTGCATTTAATTTGAGATATTACTTTCAGGTGTTTGGTAGAACATCCTACTTTTTACGGGGCATATCCAATCTCTGATGAAGTACGTTATGGTTGCGTGTCTATGAGCTTAGTGCAACAAATAAAATACTTAGACTTGATGAATGTGTTTCTCTTGTATACATTACTTGTTTTGGACTTCGGAATATGTACTTAGTCCACCATTACTTCGATCTTGTGGTCCACTTTTAAATACTTCTTGATTTACTGAATCACTACTTGGATTTCGGATGGATTTCGGAAATAACACTTTTAAATGTTGTAACGCTACTTTTCTTCTGAAATATTTCTTAAATTATTTCAATACTGCTTTTTACTTAAACCTATGAATTCACCAACATTATTGTTGACGTTTTAGCATGTATTTTTCTGGTTACTATTTTGCTAGTGAGCCATTGGGAGCATTCGAGTCGCGCGGATATATATATTTTTGAAGGCTTAATAACTTGAGTACTATTTGACAAACGTTTTGACAATGTTTTCTAATACATTATAAATGAAACCTGTGCAACTCTGATCTTTTATTAAATAGAATATGACTTTATTTAAAACGTCCATTTTAAGGTCGTTTTCCGTGACTTGTGTTTTGTGCCCTGAAGTAGCACCCCAATGTTACCATTCCGCTGCGTTGTCCTGATTTTCGGGGGTACAGTGGTATCAGAGCTTGTAGTCATAGAGAATAGGTCGTTTATCAACCCTAGACTATGACCATGTTTTTCAAACTATAGAGTCTTTCCTTGTTTTATCCGATATCCGCGCTTGATTGCTCCTGGTAACTTTTATGCTCTCTTTTGCATTTTTCACTTTTATTACATGAATAATGATTATATAACACTTGGTTATAATTTCGCTCTCTTACGTCTATCATATGACATCTTACTATTTACCTTATATCGGTCAGATATATAAATATTGACCACTTCGATTATTGCGTACTTCCTGATTTCTCATTTGCTTCCTTGAGCACCAATACTGGTATTATATGAGAATACCCATATATATATGAGCTATTTTTTTTTCTCTTACACGATACCATCATTCATTTATGCCATGAGGCTTTTCATTTCGCCAATGTTACTTTAAATCTCTATTTTAGTTATACAAGTCACTCTCTCAAATCTCATGAAAACATAACACTATTTTGACAAAATGAGCATTGCATCGTTAGTCCTCAAATATACATAACTTGATCACCTATGTATAATTCAGGAAGAACCATGCCCATGCTGAGAGTAGTCATCTTAAAACTTCTTATCAAGAAACATCTTTTAATTATATCAAGTTTTGTGTACGTATTCATAAGACGTGTTTACTTTAGGAAATCGAATCAGTAACCGTAGCAACTAAGCAGACCTTCACTCCACCTTACTATATAAAGTCGACATCATCAAAAAAAAAAAAAGAAGTTACAACTGACACGTTAAGCTGAAGGGAACAAATAAGCCCACTAGGAGCCGAGCCTTGGTCGCAACAATAAATATTAAACCAACATCACAAATCTTGAAACACCCAAGTTAAATCAATTTAGAAGGGAAATGCAAACGAGTTACCAAGCGTGGTAACGAAATTATCGAAAGGCATAAATAAAGTAACAAAAAGATTTATTGCCACAACATCCATTTATTATCTTAGAAATAAGATTACATAAGAACATAAAGGAAATACAAGTTTTATTACAACGCTCCCCTAACCATAGTATCTAGTCCTTCAAGCATAGATCCACGCCAATAGCAAGGATAATAACCGGCACGAGAACCGCTAGAACCATTGCCAAATACTGAGATCCTTCTTCGTATGGGAAGTAGGCAAGATAAATGCCGAGTGCTATAGCGGTCGCCATCGACAAGATCGTAATGATGTGCAACATTTTTGAGGATTGGATAAGAGAAAATGTAAGTGAAAGATTAAGTGTTGTATGGAGAAATTGAGGAGAAAATTTTGTATAAAAAAGGGGAAAAATAACCGTTGGGGGTTACTGTTCACCGACCGTTGGGGCACTGTTCATATAAAAAAAAAATTAATAATAATAATTATTATCTACACCTCTTCATCAACATTATTCCGGAAGAAATATCCACATCTTTTTCTCCGAACCCGTACCTTCCTCAAGTGCCGCAACTTGAACCTTGAGGACAAGACTCTTCTAACCGGAGGAGACTGTAACATTCCGTATTTTTAGGTCAACGTCATATATTTTACTAATAATTTTTTTTTCTTTTTCTTTTTCGTATGCATTTACTTTTAATTATAATAGTTAAGTTAAATCGCGTAAGCTATAAATTTTCAATTAACGTAAACGGACACCAAACAAATTAAAGTTTTCGTCAAGCAAGCAATATATTATTTTTACGAAAGTAATTAGCAACTTTTTATTTATTTTTATCGGTTACATAAATTGGTTACGTTTCGCAATTAAATACGATTAGACATTCTCGGAACCACTAAAATTTATCTACGCTTCAATAAATACTCATTTTTATTTTCAATGCCCAAAGTTTTATAAAACTTTACCCATGGATTTATTTTGTGTTGTCCCACATAAATAAAACAACCAAGACATTTGAATTGCAAGTATACACTTTTAAATTAATCTACACTTTACATTTTAGCTACACATTTTATAAAAAAAGTGCAAGTATTACTTTCATTTTATCAAATATTTAGCTAGTCCTTTCTCTTCCTTATTCCATGGAACTAATGTGCATTTTAGGGAACCAAAGAACATATCATTAATAAGGAACTTGTACATTTTTACAACTCATTAAGGTTTATGTCTAAGACTTTCAAACAATGACCAAGACTTTCCCCAAAACCCTCCCATTGTCCCCTTGACCGAATCGAAGATTTAAAGGCTTGATTAAGCCTTTACAAGTATTAAAGCAAGAAGAGGAAGTTAGGGTTTTCTTGGAAAAATTAGGGTTTTCACCCTTTTATTTCAAGCAAAGGTTTAAATCACAAGGGTGTGATGTGTTTTCCCATTCACCACTCATCATACTAAGGTTATCTAAAACCCTAAACATTTCATAATTATGATTTTATGTGTATATTAGTTCTATGTAGCAAAATCACTATTATGATACTTTTAATCATGGAAAATGAGCTTATACTTGTGATCATGGTTTTGTACATTTTCACACATGTTATGTAGTTGACAATATCATGATATGATGATAATATAAATATTGTATCATGTTGAGTTAAGTATAAAATGTATATGTACAAACTAGTAAAAGTTTACTTAAGGAAAGTTGTGATTTAAAAGCTATGTTAAGGACTTGTTAACTTGGACTCATGGACAAAAATATGGACTATGTACATTATTATATGTAAGACATAGTATATAAAGAGTATTGGAAGACTTGTGGTAATTTATTAAGTTAAAAAGTATATAAAATAAGTGTATATAATTAATTATAAACAAGTTGTAAAAAGGTTGTTTTGATTCGAATATCAAACAGTGGGTTTATCATTTTTATAAAATACTACATATCATGAGGATTCCAAAAAGGTAACAAACTCGAAAATCCGAATTATAACGAAAGAGAATACGACAATTACAAATTTCAGATAATTAAATACGCTTTATAAAACTATTTTTATAAAAGTTATTGTTCACACCAGTGTTTATTATTTTTTTTTAAATCATAAATAAATAGATATTTCAATTACAAAAACGTGCTCGAAAGAATCACTAAAAACGGAGTTAAAACGAATAAGATACGCCATTTACGAGATTTACGATAACTAAATTTATAAAAGTAAATTTATATCTGTTATGAACAGTAAAAAGTACTGTTCATCAGAGGACCCGAATTATGAAAATGTAATATTTCGATAACTCGTCTTAATACGAGGACGTGGACGTAAGGAACGCGCGAAACGGATTAGAAATGAGAAAGATACGCATTATTTTACACATTTGCACTATTTCCTGACGTGAATATTTGGGTTCGTTTTTAATATAAATTTTTGCGGAACATTTTAGAATCACTTAAATAATATTTATACATGTTTTAAACTTTATAAATATTATTTTACAAAGGCGATTGCATTATTTATACGATTACACGAATACAAATACATGCTTAATATTTATCAAATGCGATTTAAATATTATTTCACAAACACAATTAGATGGTGATGTAGCTATATAGAATTATATATGGTGTTAGTTATTCATAGTACTTAGTACTTATACGACCTAAAATTATTTAGGTTGCATTCGAGCGTATTTGTGACGCATTCTCGGTTTGAGATTGCATTATCGATTCACTCACTCAAGGTGAGTTTATAGCCCCATGTTTTACTTGTTTTACATATATTTTTGGGGTGAGAACATGCTTGTTTGCAAATACATTTACATGGTTGATTACAAATTGGTTTACATACTCATTTACATAGCTCGCTATGGAATACATTACTTGACTTCATTTTTGGTCACAAATACATACTTTACTTTTGAAATGATTACGGATTAGCTTAAGTGGATTGAACTGTTAATTACCTGGAGGGTAAGCGCGAGTGTTATGAATAGATCTATTGGGGTTGACAACCCCGTCGGGTGATTAGCTATCACTAGTTCGAGATCGAACTAACGAACGTTATAACATTGTCGAAGTAAAATACAATATACAGATGAACTGAACCTTACGGTGCCTTGAATAAAGTAGCATACTTATATGAGTCTACGTAGCAGTTCCATAAACTTAGAGTAATCTTAATCATTGTTTTATTCACACTTGAAACATTTTGGGATATTGTGCTCATTACAATATATAATTGAAATATTTTGAGATATTGTGCTCATTACAATATATACTTGAAACATTTTGGGATATTGTGCTCATTACAATATATACTTGAAACATTTTGGGATATTGTGCTCATTACAATATATACTTGACACATTTTGGGATTATATTTACATTTACAAAAACCTATGAACTCACCAATTTTATGTTGACCCTTTTAAGCATGTTTTTCTCATGGGGGGAGTGAAATTAGATGATTGGGGCCGTATTTGAATATACATTGGAGTCCAAAATTTTCAAGAATACTTTTTAAACGACAACTTAGAGGTCGTTATCTCTCCTGACTGGGTGCAATGGTACTATGAAAGTAACCAACCTCGAAAACATATTCTGCTGCACCCATTTTGGAGGTGTTATAATTTTGTTGTGGAATTCGAGCAACCGATGTTTCATGATAGATTCTAACCTTTTGATAGTAGTCTTGCAAGGTTTGATTAACAAACTCAGTTCCATTATCTGTACGAATGTTCCTGACAGTTGCATTCAATCTAACTTGTATCATTTTCAGAAACTTGATTATAAAATCAGGAGCTTCATCCTTTGATGCTAAAAATTTTACCCATGTAAACCAAGAGTAATCATCCACAATGACTAGGATGTACTTTTTCCTATTTACACTTACAACACGTATAGGCCCACAAAGATCCATGTGCAAAAGATATAGTTTTTCCTGATTGGTGTGTTCAAATTTAGGTTTATGTGATTGTTTCTTGCTTTTCGCCTATAGCACATGCCAAACACAGATGATCTTTTTCAGAATTTAATTTGGGAAGACCTCGTATAAGTCCATGTTTTAGTCAAATGAATAATAGCACCAAAGGTGTAAATGTGACAAGTCGTCGGGCGCATAACCATGATTTGGTTTTTTAGGCTTTGGACAAGAGACAAATTGGAGAAGACGCCATTATATCTCTAATTGACAAAGTATAAAGTTTGGTTTCCTGAGATCCTGAGAGTAAATCAACACCTTCTAGATTATAAACAAAGCATGTGTGTTTTCTGAAAGCTACTTCAAGATTTGAGTCGCAAAATTGACCAACGGAGAATAGATTATGTCCTAGTCCCTCAACATAATAAACCCTTGAAATTATGATATTCCCTATATGACATTCACCATACCCTATAATCTTTGCAATCTGGTCGTTACCGAACTTGACAGTACCGAGAAACTTATAAACAAAATTGTAAGACTGAAGCGGTCTCTATCTATGTTGCCTTCGAGCATCCGGAGTCCAAATACCACAAGACAATTTGGACAACCTGAGATCAACAGAAGAAGAAGATGGAGCAACTGAAGTATTGGATCCTCGAGATGTATCGGGTTCCGTTTTGTTAGAAATCACATATTTTGCATTCTTTGGTTTGCTATTAGAACCATTAGTCTTAGGTACCTTATGTCTCCTAGTATAAATCTTAGTTACTACAGATTCTTATGCAACTACTTTTAGAGGAATGGGTTCCCTAAGAGGCACTTTATTAGTGGCGGTAATCCTAGTTAAAGGGCACGCAATTCCAACTAAAGTGAAAGTCCTTCCTATGGGTCTCCAAATATATCCAATTTTAGTAAACACTTTTCTCGTAGGTTTCCATTCTTCTTTCCTTTTTGGTTTTCTTAATAGACTTAGATTTGAAACTTGCATTCATATCATAAACAAATTTAAGAAAGCACAATTCATGTCGCGCATCAAACATATAACTATTACATTTAATGCACATTAGCTCAGAATTTATATTTAATTTGGAATGCTGCACATTTGCATTACCAGAAGGTTCAATAACACAATTCATTTTAGTCAAACTAGACTTAACGATCCTAGATAGATCTTCTACTTTATTCTTCATCTGGGTCCTACTTGAAATCTGCTGGGCCCTATCATTCTTTTTATTGTCTATAGAGACTTTGACCTGCTAGATTTAGTAGACCTGGTTACTCCTGTAGAAGTTGACATAGAATTGTTAGTGGTCTGTTTGGTCTTTGTTTAGGAAGAACCTAACTATTTTTAGGATATGCTTAATGATATGACAGGTTCAGCAAACCTAACTGTTTTCTTTTTGTTGATAGACATGACAGCAACTATATTCTCACTAGGTTTGTGAATATTAGGGCAAGTATCTCTAACATGTCCTAGCAATTCTTGAATCAGCTTAACATACTTACAGGCAGAGTAAGATGCACTATCTAAAGGGTTTAGTGATTTGGCTTGTTCAACTATTTCCCTAAGAATAGAATCTTGTTCAATAGTGTGCTTAAGGTAGTATATGTAAGTTTCCCAATTATTCTTATCCTTAAGAGCTAATGTTACTGGGTCAAGCTTATACATTCTTGGATCAATATGGTTTGCGTTTGATCACTTTGGGCACATTATCGCTAGTCTTTTTCTTGAATTTCAAGATCATTTTTAATGCTGTTATGACAAAAACTTTTTTCTAAAGTTGAGCATTCAAATCAGTAATTTCAACATACTTTTGATTTAGTTGATTGACCAAATATTCATAATGACATCAAATAACGTTTATTTTATAGCATCATTTATCCCATGTAATTAACCTATTTTGTATAATTATTGCAAGAATTGGTACTTAATTGTTGTTTGTATTTGAGATTTGCAGTAATTATGGAGCATTTGGCAAAAGATGGAGAAAAAGATGTGTTTTGAAGCATAAACGAAGAGTTTGAGAGAGTCGTTGATTCTGACATCAATACGGCGTATCATTCTAGAAGCATACGCCGTATCTCAAGACTTTGAAGAACTCAAGACCATTGCCTGACTTTGAAGAATATGCCATTGATACGCCGTATATGATACTTTGGTCAAAAATCAAGAAAAACACATTTTCAACCAATACTCCATATCCAAAAACCCTAATACTCCGTATTGGTCAATACTCCGTATCCAATAAATCGGATATGGTGTATTGGTCAATACGCCGTATCCTAATCGGATATGGCGTATCCAAATTCCTGCGCAAAAATTCTGGAATATTTTATTCGTGGAGCGCACGCCAAGCAACCTGATATGCCGTATTGAGTTTCTCAATACGCCGTATCGACACCGACATCAGACCAATATATATAGACGACCTTAAACTCAGTTTTAGGCATGCAAGTGAATCCCTAAACCATAAAGTCGACCAAGAGACAACCAGAAGAGCCTAGAAGGTCAAAAAAGAGCCTCAAGATCATAGGATACAAACCAAGTAAATTTAGAGTCTGAGATAGCTCTCCATATAATAATTTATACATCTAGAATCATAGGATCACAAATATTGTCCTTCTAAGTCTGTATCTAGGATACGCTTCAGGCTTAACTAGTTAATTGGACATTGCCAATGGTTTATTGAATGTGTTGACTAACAGGTAAACTTAGATAATTCAACAAATAACATTCTGATTCCATGGGATAGTTGGACAAGTGGCCTAATAGTGTATAAAGAGCCATTAAGCAGTAAGTGGGTAAAGTCCTGATAGGCTATGGTTTTATAAGATCACCATTGCTTTAATCCCTAAGATAGATTATAATCAACACAAGGATGCTTTATGAGGATACGTCTAATTGTGACACGATTAGTGTGTCTAGGTCTTAGGAAGAAGTACCGCCTAAGTCTAGGAATGATATGCCACTTCGAGATAAGTCGATCATTGCACTAAATAAACAAACCTACATTTTATCGGATTATTCATGGTTGATACGTTTTCCTTACATTAGTTCTCGATCGCTTCTCTATCATTTTCTTGTGTGTGTTTATTGATTTACTTGTCATTAAATCCTTAGGTTAGATACCCAAACCTGTGCCAGTCTCTCAGGCTGAACCCCCCTTATCATTAGTTTAGGTTTAACTTAGGTTTAGCATAAATTAGATTAATTTAGTACTAACATAGATAACTAAAATATTGATAGAATTAGGAGTTAACGCTCTCACTCTTAGTGATCGACACCCTACTTACCACGAAACTACCACCGACCGGGTATACTACCCGTTAAAGTGTTGTTTTAGGTTAAGTCGGCAAAATATAAATAGTAAAACTTGAATCATAAATATATACCACACAACGACACACATCAGGAGGTATATGTATGTCAGCCTCTAGGGTTTGAAGATCCTGACTATCCTGACACGGTTTACAAGGTGGTGAAAGCACTATATGGTTTGCATCAAGCTCCAAGGGCATGGTATGAAACCTTGGCCAACTATTTGTTGGGCAATGGGTTTCAAAGAGGAAGGATTGATTAGACTTTGTTCATCAAAAAGAAAAAAGGAGATATTTTGCTTATTCAGATCTATGTAGATGACATTATCTTTGGCTCTACCAACAAGGAGTTATGTAATACATTTGAAAAGCTAATGAAGGATAATTTTTAGATGAGTTCTATGGGAGAACTTACTTTCTTTCTTGGATTACAAGTACAGCAGAAGTAAGATGGAATATTTATTAGTCAAGATAAATATGTAGCTGAGATTTTAAGGAAATTCAACTACACAGATGTGAAGACTGCTTCTACCCCTGTTGATTTAGAAAAGCCTTTAGTCAAAGATAGAAATGCTGATGATGTTGATGTTCACCTCTATAGATCTATGATTGGGTCTTTAATGTATCTAACATCATCTAGACCAGATATCATGTTTGCAGTATGTGCATGTGCAAGATTTCAAGTTACTCTAAAGACATCTCATCTCTTAGCTGTTAAGAGAATTTTTAGATATTTGAAAGGCAAACCATCATTGGGCCTTTGGTATTCTAGGGATTCTCCATTTGAGCTAGTTGCTTATACTGATAGTGACTATGCTGGAGCTACTCAAGATAGGAAGTCAACCACTGGAGGTTGTCAGTTTTTGGGAACCAGGTTGATATCTTGGCAATGCAAGAAGCAAACCGTGGTTGCCACCTCTACAACTGAAGCTGAATATGTAGCTGCTACTAGTTGTTGTGGGCAAGTACTCTGGATATAAAATCAGCTGTTTGATTATGGGTACAATTTCATGAATACTGTGATTCATATTGATAATAATAGTACTATATGTATTATTGAAAATCCTGTTGAGCATGCTAAAACAAAACATATTGAGATTAGGCATCATTTTATAAGAGATTGCAATGCTAAAAAGTTAATTCAAATGGCTAAAATTGATATTGAACATAATTTTGTAGATCTTCTTACAAAAGGTTTTGATGCTGGAAGCTTTCAATACTTGGTCTCAAGTATTGGAATGCTTAATCCTTAATGTCTAAATCTCTTTATGTCTTTGTAAAGTTTTGTACAGGATTAGTATTGTTAGATTTGTCAATTAGTACTGTTAAGTATAATTAGTACTGCTAGTTATACTTAATACTGCTAGTTAATACTGTTAGTCAACATTAATATTGCTAAACAAGAAAAAGCTTTGGATTGTGTTTTTCTTGGTTTTGGACTAACAAATGCAGGTTAAGCAAGAAGTATGATTGAAATTGTTGATACCAATTGTGATGCATTGCTTGAGGGGAGGTTTATTATAAAAAGCCATGTTACATCAGACAAAAGTGTCAAAGAAAAAGACAAGTCAAAAGAGGTCGGGACATTAAGGTACCTTAGTCTGTTGGTCCCCCTGAAAAGGTTGGTGATGAGGCTGTCCATAAGAAGTTGGGTGACAGAATGGAAAGGGCTGCCACTACTGCTTCTAGCTTAGAAGCAGAGTAGGACAGTGGTAACATAAACTAAGACCCAATCCATGTCAACACTTAATGAGCTAACTTCTTTGGGAACTAGTTCAGGTAGTGGTACCAGGTGCCATTTTACCACATTGGGGATGTAGATGCTCAAACTAGGTTTGAGGCTACATCTAAATTGTCCAATGATCCACCTCTCTTAAGAGGTTACACACTTTGAAGTAAGGAGGACAATATGAAACTTATGGAATTGATAACACATTGTACTAAATTGTGTGAATATGTGAGCCAAAAGAATAGAGAGAAATGGTGAGTTTAAAAATAGAAAGAGAGATGTGTGACAAAAACAGAAAGAGTGCAATGGTGAGAAAAAGAATTGAGAGATGATAAGTGAGCATAAAAACAAAAAGAGAGGTTGTGTGAATCTAATTGGTGATAAATTTGTTTGCTGAAACATGCTATGAATTAATTACTCAGCTTGGTATAAAACTTAGGTAACTGGCTAGTATTAGTTTGTACTGATAGGTCCAAAACTTTCTACTGATGGGAGAAGTTAATACTTGTATGATCCCAAACTGATGATTCGTTAGCTTGATAAAGAGTATTTACCTTGGATAAAACCACAAAACAATAGTAGAGACTTTGTTCGTATATAAAGTGTATGCGGAATCTACACCTTAATACTCTAGGATTATTATCAATGAAACTATGATTATGAATGAAACACAAGATGTAAAAAAAAGCTTCAATATTATTAGATCAATAATACGAGTACTCTTAACTAGTACTAGGGTTTACAACCTTGAAGCATACAATTCGATCTCTCAAAAACTATATCAAAAGTACTAACCTAGGATCTCCTTTTATACATACAAGGAGTCCTTTACAAGATAACTGTCAATCTTTTCTAAACATATACATATCTTCTAAATATATAAGATATACTATAAATATCTTCATGCATATCTTGTTACACGTCTTTGTCTTCAAAACCTTCAGCAGTATTAACTTCCTCTGGCAGTACTAATTTAACACTAGCAATACTAATGTTACACTAGCAGTACTAACTCAGTTAGTACTGTTAGTTCTATTCTGAGCAATACTAATCTTTGAAGATTTATTCCTAACAATCCTCCCTTAAACTTGTGATTTACCCTCAAATCTCAAGTTTCTTCTGAATCAAATCTTCTAGTCTTCACTGGTAAGGATGCTTCCAAACACTCCTCTACTGCTGTAATTGAGACTTGACAAACCTGATGAGTTCATAACTCATTTCACTCTGATAATCAATTTCAAGTCTTCTACTCAACATCTTTGAAATAGTATCTTTAGACAAAGGATATTTCTTTTCTACCATCATGTAAATCACTAATCCAGTGTCCATTAAAAGCATATGTACTCCACAAAAATTATGTAACTTCCAGCTTAGCAGATTCCATTCATGTTGGTTCTTCCAAATGTCACCATCTTCCTTTGGATCTACTAAAATCTTCAGATCTCCCCAAAGTAATAAGTCATAACCTTTTGCATTGTTTGTCTGAAATATCTCCATGACTAATCTGTACAATGTTAACATATCTTGTCTATCAAAATCATAAAGCATCTTGCCAAAAACCTTGTAATGCTTAGTACTTCCATCTGCTCTTTTGATTTGGTAGACAACTATGTCTTTTTCATTGAGATTTCCTAGAATTTGTGTCTGCCAATCCACTATTGGATATCTTGTTGATAATGATTCAGTATTAATAGGTTCATCTTCTGAAACAATGTTCAAGTAAAGTTGAAGCTCTTCTTTCCCAGCATCATCCTCTAACTTATGTTTCTTGGCACTTTCATCACTTGACTTTTCACTTGTTCTTTTCCTAGCAAGTGTTTTCCTTCTTCTTTCTATAGTTAACTTGCCAACATCCTTCTTTTCATCAACTTGTTCTTTTTCAATTCTACTTCCTGTAGCTGACTTGTCATCTTCCTTCTTTTCATCCTTTTGATCTGTTCCTTTAATCTTTATCTCAGAACCCATAGGCACAAAGGATTGAATTTGATCCCATACCTTTTCAAATATAGGCCTAATATCATCATAAGTCATTCCTTTGAATTGTCTTAGCTTGTATCCTCCCTGATTTATCAAATACCTAATCATGTTCTTCCTTGCTTGAGCTATAAAGACTGGTCTATTCTTAAGAGCATGATACCTTAACACACTTGGATCACTCTAATCAATGTCCTGTATTTGAGTAGGTTCAACTGCAACTTCTTGTCTTTCATCATATTGCCTTTGAATTTCTAGTGCAGCTTCAAGATTGATCATTTCATGCTCTTGCTCTGCAATAGCTCTAGCTTGATCTTCTTCTTGAATCTTTCTAGCTAACTCTTCATCAACACTCATTTGAATTTGAACCCTCTTCTTTAGTTTCTTTGGAGGCTCAGGTTCTGCCATAATTCCTTTCCCTTTATCTTTAGCCTTTTCACCAGCAGTATTAATTGTTCCACTAGTAGTACTAACTCTAACACTGCCAGTTCTAACACTTCTTCTTCTTCTAGTGTAAGTTTGTGTATGACCAACCTCCTTTCCTTGTTTAGCAGCATCTGCAAGAACCTTAGAAGCACTTAGAACCCTCAAGTGATCTTCAGATTGATCACTCTGACTGCTAACTTTTGTAGGAGTAACCAAGGTAACATCTGTGTCAGCATCAATGTCTTCTATTATCCTCCCCTGTTTGGAAGGATCCTCTACAACATCTTCTTCTTCTGAGAGGACAATCCTAGCCTTTCTCCTAGCCTTGCTAGACTTGACTTGCTTCTCTAATCTCCTCATTCTGAGTACTAACTTCGTAAGAGCAGTACTATATGTCTTCTTAGTCTTCTGCAAGTCTTTCTTTAAAACTACAATCCTGTCAGCCAATTTAATAACCAAATCCGTCAATTCATTAAGTTGCATACTACCCTCATCACTTCTAGGGGTGTGACCTCCTAGGAGAGGTAAATCATGGGGCATTGTGACAGGATCCTCTGCCTCATGAGCAGTGTCCATAGGTTGTGGTGATGTGATGGTTGATGAGTTTGAGGAAATGTGGATGGTGAAGATGACATTCTTGATAGAGAGGTAGATGGTTCTTCAGCCTGAGGTTGAACTAACATAGTATCAAATAAGGGTGTCACTACCCTAGAGTATCCCTTTGTAGCTCTCATCAATGGTAGCAGTGATAGCTTGAACTCCATCCTCAGTTGTGCTCAAGGCAGCAGTCTGCCAAAATCATTCAATGAGAGACACATAGAGGTTGGATTTTCACTAAGTTCATAATTGATGTGACTCACAGAGAGAAAGTCTATGATATCATGGAATCCCTTACTGCCTTCAGACTTTAGTAAGTATGCCACCATGTTGTGCTTGTCGCAAAACTCTAAATGCGCCATTTGATGAATGAAAAGTTGTTCAATGATCTGTGATTAGTTCTTGGGAAAGAGTGTAAGTTTTTGGTAAAGTGAATTGAACTGTGAGAGAGTTTTTAAAGAGTTTATTTTCACCGAATGTAAAAGATTTGAACTTATCTTAAAGAAATCTAATGATTATATAGAAAGATCACAAAATATTCAATTAGTCAAACCCTATAAGCTAGGTTGTTGGCGGAAATATCTCAACGACTCTTTATTGAGAAAATTCTGTTAGGGGTCAAACAGTACTAACGGTCACCTAGTAGTACTAAGTTTGGTCTAGCAGTACTAACTTTAAGCCTAACAGTATTAACTTCTCCCAGCAGTAGAAAGTCATGCCCATCAGTACAAACTTAATACTGGCAGTACTAAGTTTATACCAAGCAGTATTAACTCCAAGCATGTTTCAGCAAACAATTCATCACCAATTAGATTCACACAATCTCTCTTTCTGTTTTTATGCTCACTTATCATCTCTCAATTCTTTTTCTCACCATTGCACTCTTTATGTTTTTATCACACAACTCTCTTTCTATTTTTAAAACTTACCATTTCTCTCTATTCTTTTAGCTCACATATTCACACAATTTGGTACAATGTGCCATTAATTCCAAGAGTTTCAGACTGTCCTCCCCAATTCCAAGTGTGTAACCTCTTAAGAGAGGTGGATCATTGGACAATTTAGATGTAGCCTCAAACCTAGTTTGAGCATCCACATCCCTAATATGGTAAAATGGCACCTGGGACCACTACCTAAACTAGTTCCCAATAGATTTAGCTCATTAATTATTGCTATGGATTGGGTCTTAGTTTATGTTACCATTGTCCTGCTCTGCTTCTAAGCTAGAAGCAGTAGTGGCAGCCTTTCCATTCTGTCACCCAACTCCTTATGGACAGCCTCATCACCAACCTTTTTAGGAGGACCACCAGACTGAGGTACCTTAGTGTCCCGACCTCTTTTAACTTGTCTATTTCTTTGACACTTTTGTTTGATGTATCATGGCTTTCCATAATAAACCTCCCCTCAAGCATTGCATCATAATTGGTATCACCAAATTCAATCATACTTCTTGTTTATCCTGCAATTGTTAGTCCAAAACCAAGAAAAACACAATCTAAAGCTTTTTCTTGTTTAGCAGTATTAATGTTGACTAAAAGTATTAACTAGCAGTATTAAGTATAACTAGCAGTACTAATTATACTTAGCAGTACTAATTGACAAAACTAATAGTACTAATCCTTTACAATACTTTACAAAGACATAGAGAGATTTAGACATTAAGGATTAAGCATTCCAATACTTGAGATCAAGTATTGAAACCTTCCAGCATCAAAACCTTTGGTAAAAAGATCTGCAACATTATGTTCAGTATTAATTTTAGCCATTTGAATTAACTTTTTAGCATTGCAATCTCTTATAAAATGATGTCTAATCTCAATATGTTTTGTTTTAGCATGGTCAACAGGATTTTTAATAATACATATAGTACTATTATTGTCAATATGAATCACATTATTCATGAAATTATACCCATAATCCAACAGCTGATTTTGTATCCAGAGTACTTACCCACAACAACTAGTAGCAGCCACATATTTAGCTTCAGTTATAGAGGTGGCAACCATAGTTTGCTTCTTGCATTGCCAAGATATCAATTTGTTTCCCAAAAACTAACAACCTCCAGTGGTTGACTTCCTATCTTGAGTATCTCTAGCATAGTCACTATCAGTATAAGCAACTAGCTCAAATGGAGAATCCCTAGAATACCAAAGGCCCAATGATGATTTGCCTTTCAAACATCTGAAAATTATCTTAACAGCTAAGAGATGAGATGTCTTTGGAGTAACTTGGAATCTTGCACATGCACATACTACAAACATGATATCTGGTCTAGATGTTGTTAGATACATTAGAGACCCAATCATAGATTTATAGAGGTGGACATCAACATCATCAGCATTTCCATCTTTAACTAAAGGCTTTTCCAAATCAACAGGAGTAGAAGCAGTCTTCACATCTGTGTAGTTAAATTTTCTCAAAATATCAGCTACATATTTATCTTGACTAATAAATATTCCATCTTGCTTCTGCTGTACTTGTAATCCAAGAAAGAAGGTAAGTTCACCCATAGAACTCATCTGAAACTTATCCTTCATTAGCTTTTCAAATGCAATACATAACTCCTTGTTGGTAGATCCAAAAATAATGTCATCCACATAGATCTGAACAAGCAAAATATCTCCTTTTTGCTTCTTGATGAATAATGTCTGATCAATCCTTCCTCTTTGAAACCCATTGCCCAACAGATAGTTGGCCAAGGTTTCATATCATGCCCTTGGAGCTTGATGCAGACCATATAGTGCTTTCACCACCTTGTAAACCTTGTCAGGATAGTTAGGATCTTTAAACCCTAGAGGCTGACATACATATACCTCCTCATTGATCTGACCATATAGGAAAGCACTCTTCACATCTATTTGATTAACCATGAATCCCATAAAAGAAGCATAAGCTAAGAACAGTCTTATTGCCTCAATTCTTGCCACAGGAGCAAATACTTCATCATAATCTATACCCTCTTCCAGAGTATGTCCCTGAGAAACTAACCTAACCTTGTTCCTGATGACTATGACTCTCTCATCCTTCTTGTTCCCGAAGATAGTTTAAACTGTAGAAGCTCCTCTTGCACTGCTTCTACCCATGCTAGATCACTTAATGCTTTGGTGATTCTTTTTGGTTCTTCCTGTGAGAGGAAACAAGCAAACAGACAAGTATTAAGATCTTCATGAGATTTCCCTTTATAGACTTCACTGAGAAACCTTTCTTTATTTGCCATTCTTTTTGTTTGTACTCTAGATTGTATATCACCAATCACTTGTTCAAGGGAGTGATCTTTATTGATTCTTGTATGTGGAGTAATTGGAACTTGGTATGAGACATTAAGGTTGCTCATGTCTAATTCTGTTGCATCACCAAACTGATCATCATTTGAGGCTTCAGGTGTAGCATTGTTTCCCAAGGAAAACATGTCAGAGACAGATTGAGAGTGATTTGATCTTCTAGTAATGATTATTGGACTAACAGTATTAAAATTTAGACTGCCAGTTCTAATATTTGGACTAGCAGTACTAATACTTGGCCCACCAGTATTAACTTTTGAAGTACTGCTCTTAGGATTCTTTTAATTGTCAACTCCACTGACATTTGGTACACCATCAACAATCTTCTTTCCAGGATCTCTATAGGATTGTGGTTCATCATGATTGGCATCCTTGGAAGATGAATCAAAGTATGAGACATCTTTCCAAATTGGCATAACAATGCCCTCTTGACTAGTTCCTTCTTTCACTGTAAATGTACCTATATTAAGATCTTCTTGTGTACCTGCAGATTCATTAGTGCTTGTACCTGTAGTTACTGGTACATAATTCATAGATTGGGTTAGAGATTCAATATCAAATAGCCATTTTGGACCAATCCCTTCTGGCATAGGCTTATCCTCTAAAAACCCAATATGCAAGTTTTTTCTACCTTTCTGGTTCTAGTTTTGTATACCCTAAAAGCTTTACTACTCAATGAATATCCAACAAAGAAACCTTCATCACTTTTGCCATTAAACTTGCCTAAATTGTCTAAGGTATTTAAAATGGTAACATGACATCCAAATGGTCTCATAAAACTTAGAGCTGGTTTAAAACCTCTAAAGAGTTCATAAGGTGGTCTGTTTATGAGCTTTGACAATAGAGGAACCTATTCTCTGTACATAGCAAGCAATAGAAACTACTTCTGCCCAAAATGTGGTGGGTAACTTAGAGTCAGCTAACATAGTTCTAGCAGCCTCAATCAATGTCCTATTTCTCCTCTTAGCAACCCCATTTTGTTGAGGAGTTCTAGCTACACTGTATTCCCTTCTAATACCCTTTCCCTGCAAAAATCATCTATAACTTTGTTCTTAAACTCTGTCCCATTATCACATCTGATTATTTTTACTTTCTTATCCATCAGGTTTTCTATTTCTTTGATAAAGTTCTTTAGAATCTCACTGGTTTGATCCTTAGTTGTTAAGAAGAAAACCCAAGTAAACCTGCTATAATCATTAGTGACTACTAAGAAATACTTCTTATGCATTAAACTACTCATAAAAGTTGGACCAAACAAGTCCATATGCAGCATAAATAAAGGCTTAGTAATGGGATTCTGAACCTTGGACTTACAAGAAGCTCTGTGTTGCTTCCCTTTAAGACAAGCAACACAGGTTTGGTCATTTTCAAAATGTTTTAAAGGCAAACCTCTTACAAGGTTCTCCTTAACAAGTTTATTTATATTCTTAAAATTAATATGACCAAGCCTCCTATGCCACATCATTTATTCATCTGATGTAGCCTTTGCAACAAGGCAAGTTAAACTCTCTTTAGGAACAATGTTCTTTATATCAAAACTGTACATATTGTCTTCTCTAGGAATTTTAAGGAGTATCTGACTTTCATCAGGCAACTTAAAATTAGGAGATAGGACAAGACATTCAGAGTCAGTAAAAAGGACATAGTTCTTTTTGTCACACATCTGTGAGACACTAAAAAGATTAAACTTCAACTCATTGACAAAGTGTATATCTTCAAAATCAAGACCATCAATTTTAAGTGTTCCTTTACCAGTAATTCTTCCACCATATGCTCCTCCCCCAAATGTAACATAACCTCCATCATACTCCTTGAAATCTGTGAGATAAGCTATGTTACCAGTCATGTGCCTGGAACATCCACTGTCAACAAATCCTTTATCATTCATTTGTGGAATGTCCTGCACATAAAAACAAGGAAATTAGTTTCTTTTGGGGACCCAAGCCAATACTGACTTTGATCTGCCTCGTGCATCAATGTAGTTATTTCTTTTCAAAATAAGTGATGCACCATTAGGTCTGGTGGGTCTCCAGACCCAACATGCTGAGGCCTTAACAACATTGACCTCATTTTCCCTAATAGTATTAACTTGTGCTCTGTATGGCCTAGCAGTATTGGCCTAACAATATTAAATGTTTTATTAAAATACCTGTTAGTTAATGCTGTTTTCTTATAAAAGGGCCTCTGAACATTTGATTGTGCTTGATTATAAAATTTTGACCTTGATCTAGCACTATGAATTATTGGTCTGGGGTGAGCAGTATAAACAGGCCTAACAGTACTAAGTGGTGTTAGGCCAGTTTTTAGCAAAACTGCTCTTGGAGTCATATTCTTGTGGATACTAGGGTGTGAGGTTTTGGCATAATTGTCATAATCCACCCTGTTGTAGTTATTCCCATTCACCATCCTTTTCCTTTGATGGTGAGGACAGTTAATTTAAACATGATTAAAATTCCCACAAACATAACATGCTTTGTTATACATTACAAAATCACTTCCTAATTGATTGGACTTCTGACCATTCCAATTTGTCTGATTCCCCCTAGGACTCTGTGATCTATACATCTCAGCATACCTAACTGACCTTTTAACTGGTTTTTCATTATTTTTAGGTTTTACAAACTCTACCTTTTTAGCAGTATGAAAAACAATTTTGTTATCAAGCTTAAGTGGAGACTCAGCAGAGCTATTACTAAACAATATGAGCTTGCCAAAGAGTCATCAGAAGTTTCTTTATCTGACTTTTTATCACAATTAAGATTAGACTCTTGTTTATCATTCCTAGGACCATAACCTGTATATTCAGGTTCTTTGAACTCATCAAGACCAGAATAAGATAAATCAAGTTTTGCAGGAGCATTATAAATTAAAGGATGAGGTGGTGGAACATCATTATACCCTAAACCCTTTTTACTCTTGTCAGTAATCTGGCTATCTAACATCTTGTCTAGACTTTTTGAGGCATTATCAAATTTCTCAATTTTAAACTCAATACCCTGTTTCTCTTGCTTAACTTTTTCAAAATCACTTTTAAGCACACTTATTTCATATTCTTTGCAGGCTACTTCTCTTTTAAGTACAACAACTTCTTCACTAAAAAGGACCTCATTCTTTTTATATGTGACAAGTTGTCCCTTAACTGTTGCTAAATCTCTTTTATATGTACTAGCTTTAAATTCAGTTTGATTAAGTTTAACAAGCAAATCATCACACTATTTCTTAAGAGTTTCATAGTTTTTCAGACAAGTTTTAGTACAAGATTTATCATTAGTTACCTTAAAGTCTAAGAATGCCATTAGTGCCATGTTTCTCTGAACTTATTCTTCTGCCATATCACTTTAGTCAAAGCCAATACCATCTATAGCCAACATTGCCTTGGAAGAAGTATCTTCCACATTCACATTTTTCCATGAGCTTTCTTGGTTCCTGCTTCTATCATAATTCCTGGGCCTGTTTTCTTAACTTTTTGGATTTCTACATTCCCTAGCAAAATGTCCCAACTTATGATAGTTAAAACATTCTACTTTGGACTTGTTAAATCTTGCAGTATCACTACCATTGATAGTGAGTTTCTTCCCAGTTCTTTAGGACTACATGGATAGAACTGACCCAAGGGCTATCCAAAATTAGGTCAATTAACCCGGAATCAAGTAGCTTAACGATTTCATTTTTCACCACATATTGAACTTTAGGATTTAAATGCCTTTGGGGTTGAATTAATGGTTTAAAATCATCCTCTATCAGGATCTTGTGAGTGTAGATGATGGACTTATCCCTTTTATATTTGACATTTTCTAAGCAATTACCCCTTTATGCTTCTCTAAGACCTGGAAAAGCGAATTTTTATCCTTCACGGATAATTTAGATGAGATGATTACTGGAAAAGATTCATTATCATGTAAGTAAGAGCATTCTAAATGAGACGGTAAACCTTTCCATTTAGGTTTCTTATTATCAATTTTGTTAGCACTTGCCGAATTAACGTGCTTGTTTTTGATCCTACAGATCTGTTCTGCATTCTGCTCTACCTGATATGTCATATTGGGGAAACCAATTCGCCGTATTGACAAATTTACATCAAAATCATTAACCATTTCATTTTCTAAAGAATCACATTTTTACAGGTTTCCTTACTAATGGTGTCATCTAGGTCATCTATACCATAGCATTCGTCATCCTCAAAGGATGGTTTTATCATAGATCGATCCATATCAAAAACCACTTCATCATCTCCTACCCTAAGTGTTATCTTTTTGTCAAACACATCTATCATAGCGCGGGCGGTAGCTAAAAAGGGCCTTCCTAAGATTATAGGGATCCTAAGGTTTTTAGGCATATCTAAGATGACGAAATCAATAGGGAGGACAAATTTATCAACTTTTATAAGCATGTTTTCCACTATTCCTCTAGGATATTGTATTGATCTATCTGCTAGCTCTAAGCTCATTCTAGTCGGTTTCGGCTCGCCTAGATCTAATCTTTCATACATGGTGTAGGGCATCAAACTTATATTAGCTTGATGTGTCGTTGTATAGGTGTTAATTATTATTATCAGGGTTTTACATTTATATTTAGCCGACTAACCTAAAGACAACACTTTAACGGGCAGAGTACCAGGTCAAGATGTAGCTTCGCGGTAAGTAGGGTGTCGAACACTAAGAGTAAGAGTTAACCAAATATCCTATTAGTATTTATTAGTCTAATTACTGGTTAAACCTATGCTATATACGTTTTTCTAACAAGATGAGGGGGGGTTAAACCTGAGAGACTGGCACAGGTTTATGGTGACAAATAACAATTCTAACCACAATACACACTAAAACAAATAACACAATACAAGAGAGCAGTACGCGCCAAATAATAGAAAACTATATTAACCATATTAAATTCGATTAAATGCTGGTTTGATTAATTAGTGCAATGGCTTGCTTATCTCGAAACGGCATATCATTCTTAAGAATTAGGCGGTACTTCTTCCTAAGACCTAGACACGAACAATCCTGTCACGATTAACGCATCCGCATAAAGCATCCTCTAGTTTAATTATAATCTACCATAGGGAATTAAAGCAGTGGTGATCCTGTTAAGACCCTAGCCCATCAGGACTTTACCCACTTATTGCTTGATGTTGAACTATACACCGGTAGTTCACCACCAAAATCAATTACCAATCAATTAAGAACAATACTGGTTGAACAAATATCGGGTCACCTGTCGGTCCAACTAAGCTCATAATCAAAGGGTTAAAGATAAGGTGTCATTTGTGATCCTATTGGTCCGGGCATATAAAACACAACATGGAGAGCTATCCCGACATCTAGTTCACTGGTTAGGTCTCCCTAAACCCAATTGAATGATAGGGCACATGTACAAGCACATAAACAAGTATGAAGCGATAAACATAATTAAACAACAACGATAAATTAAGCAAAGCCGGATTAAAACAAATCAAACATTATAATCTTCATTAAGATGGCTAATACCCGAGGGTATTAGCCTACAATCATGGTCATTATTACAAGCATGATCAAACAATTAAGAAAATCGAATGATTAAGAAAGTAAGAATTACACGATGTCTTCTATGGAGTTATGATTGGTGCTCGACCTTGGCTGCTCTTCTTGGCTTAAGAAATTCGGCTTCAGAAGTGTGTTATAGAGAGAATATGTTTTTGCACACTAAAACTCATTTTTGAGATTTGTATTTATAGTGTCTGAAAATCCCTGGATACGCCGTATCGAGAGTAGTGGATACGGCGTATAGGGTTAATTTTCTTGGAATCCGCAATAAGATCAAATCAATCAAGATTAATTACCATCAATCACATTTAATGCAAATCTTTGACTGATGAACAGCTGTGCATACGGCGTATAGAGAAGTAGTGGATACGCCGGATCAGGAATTAATCATTACGCGTTCTTGTGATGAGCTGGCGCGGATACGCCGTATCTTCCTTCTAGATACGGCGTATAGATGCAGTTTTAATACTTTCTTCAAATGTCTTTGTTTAAGCTCTAGATTTGCGCCTTTTTGCTTCTTCTTCACAAGTGACTCCATAATTACTACAATAACAACTTTTAAGCAATTAAGCACCAATATCTTGCAATAATTATATAAAAGTGGGTAAAATGTATGGGATAAATGATAATAAATTATGGCGTTATTTGATGATATCAAATATCCCCCCACTTGAATCCTACTTGTCCTCAAGTAGACCTTAGAAAGATTATGAAAATGTATCCTAACCAAGGTTAAGGATTTTTCCGTTAAACACTTTTCTTTTGTTCTAATCACTTGTACAATACCAGTCTCCTCACGAAATAGGAAAAATGAAATCACTCAGATCACTCAACTAATCTAGGGTGTATCGTTTAGTGGTACACTTATAAGCTCAGTCGTGATTAGCTTTATATCATAGGCTTGGCAAGGATACACATCTCCACCTCTAAAGCTAAAGAGTAACAAGTCAACCTCTAAACACGTGCAGTTTAAGTCGATTTTTGCCCTCCTAAGTGAATTTTATGTTGGCCTGACTAAAGGACTTAGATAGTTCCACAGATGTGGACTTGATGTTTGCCACTTATGTAGACTGGATTAAGACATACACTATTTGAACAGTGTAGTTTTTGGATTACAGAAAAGACCATTCACTTGCACCACATGGGCACTTGACTGTGTGGTACACTATCACCCATTTCTCTTCCTGTCTGCTTTCCTTGTTTGACTTACGGGTCAGGTGTTGAGGGGATTAGGCGGGGGGGTGTGTTCTTGGGTGGGCGTGTTATGGTGTTTGTTTGGTGGGAGGCGATGCGGGTCGGTGTGATTTTGTGAAAAAACACATAGGGGTTGCAGTCTTTTCCTCAAGTAGGACATTAGACCATAGATTATGAAATTTGTTTATCATAACCCAAGAATAGTTGATTTGCAGGTTGTGTGGAGTTTTTTTTGTGGACTAATTCGTTATCTGTGTTGTATCTCTCCTTGTACATTGTACGTGTGATGAACACTTGATGAGGGCAACAACGCCTGTGCCATCTGGATCGTCCTGCACCACCTTCACCGTAGCGGTTAGATTACGAACCTATAACATGACACCTGTAACCTGATCCACCTGAAAACCATCTTGACAACATGCAGGTTTGTTTTGTTGTGCTTGACTAGTTGCACTACCACTGCCTTTTGCGCTCTAGGTGCCACCTACATTAAAAAATTGAAATAAAACAAAAATCCTGTAACCTGTTTCGATGATGTTTACATCAAGGAACATTTAGCTTGAAGCTGAAATAACTCATGTGTTGCCTTTCGACCTTGTCCTTTACATGTTTCCTTATTGTGTCCAATGTTTCCGCATGAATGACATGTAATGGTTCTTCCTTTCCTGCTCGTTTTCCATCTTTCACAAATGGTTCATCCTCGTGTTTAGACCTCTTTATTTTCTTTTTGGTGGGCTAGCCGTGGACATGATGCATGGGTGGAAAAAGTATTGTTGGACATGTGGACTTCTCCCAGTACTTGGTCCCATAAATTGGTTGTATCTTGTGAGAGTATGTTTCCTTCCATGTACTCAACCAATAACAAGGATTTACCCAAGTTTTTAGGGGTGGTGCCGCCAGGTCATTCAGAGCCATATTCTAACAAGCTGCAACAAACATGTACAGGAATCCCTGGTCAATTCCCAGTTTCCTACATGATACATGTCATGTAATGCACGAAATTCCATCAACACTCACATGATATCACCAAACACTTCTGTGAACTTGAAACGTTGGTACTTTTGTTATTTGCTCCATTCCATTGCTATCTTCATCAAATGACCTTTTTTTACTTGATTGGTTTCTGCATGACTTCGGGTTGAGTAAGAGGTCACAAGGACAAGTACATTTATCAATTCTCACCTTTGTACATTACATAGTTCTTCATGCAATACTCCCTGAGGTCTCTTAACAATAAAAGAGTGTGTGTTCCAATGGGCGTGTTGTAGCCCTTTCTCCTTCAAAACTATTTTACCATTAAAGACCTCACAAAATGGTGCTTCGAGCAGTGTTAAATCTGATTTGGCTCTACTTACAAATCAAAAATAATACTCAATATCATTGTAATGAGTATACAACTTATACCCTAAATTACTCATAAATAGATGGTGAGAAAAGCAAAGTATGAAAAAACTGTGATAGGCATTAAGAAAATTTACATACTGTTAGTCCTACGCGGGCATTTATGGTGTTAATCTTGAAAATAGAGATTCTAGCCCAATGTTCTGCGCTTAGGTATGCCTTGTTCAATCCCAATTCATGTGCCTTAAAGATTACATCCGTTAGATAAGTTCCATAACCAATACACTTTTCAAAAATCCGCTAACATTTGTAGCAGATGCAGTGCTCCAAACACATCTCTCGCCCCTCTCCTAGCCCTCCCTCCGCTCCCACCCCCCCACACACCCTCCCCCATCTAGCCCAATCCATTCCCTTCCTAACCCCCTCTCACCCCCCCCCCCCCCCCACCCTCGCCCCTACCCCCTCGTCCCTCGCGCCCTCACCGGAACCCCCTTATCCCCACCCCCCCCCCTCGACCCCCCCAACCCCAAACCATCGTGAGCTTCTTGCACCCTCCCCCTCGCCCGCCCCGTAAACCGTTTTTTCCCCCCCCCCCCACACCCCCCCCCCCCCTCCCCGCCGAAATAATACCCTCCATGAAACCAATTCATTAATCAGTGACAAATTCTATAATTACAGTAATTCATATAATGCAGTAATTAAGAATTCGTAATTAGGCAAGACATAAATACTAACCTTTTGCTTATCCCACTAATGAATGTGAAATGAGATGTGGGATGCAGATCTATGTCATCATGACCAAAACACTGCAAGAAACCAGCACCATGGAACTCTTTAGGTTTTTAGCTTCAACCAACGCATAGGCCATATGGGTAAATAATATTGTTGAATCAGTTGCCACCGATACCATACGTGGACTGAAATGGCCCCTTCATGAATTGGCACCATCTAAGCCTAACAGCTCTTCTATCAGGCTCTATGCTCTAAAACCCAATTTTAATGCTCCCAAACAAACGTATATTCTCTGAAACACCCTAGTAGGCAAAGAAGGATCAGTATTCCTTTCAACTGCAATCTTGACAGTGGTATTAGGGTTTGTAGACTGTAACTCAACAACATAGTCTCTAAGCATAGAATACTGCAAAACGTGATCTCCTCTAATCTCTCTTTCAGCTTTAGCTTTAGCTCTGAAAGCTTTGCTCATAGATATCTGAACCTCCAGCTCACGTTGGAGCTGGTCTTGAACTGCCTTAACTGGGATATCCGGATTAACCCTGACTTGTTCAAATATCTTTTCAGACAAGAATTTGTAAGTGCAGTGTTTGATTTCCCTGGATTGAAGGCATGTGTGTGTATCCTTGTGTGTCTTCACCACCCAATTTTGTGTGAATTTGTCTTTTCCCACATACAAGACCCAAGGGCAGAGATCCCTTTATCATGTGCATCTAAAAAAGAAGGAGATGCTTGACTGTCATCATTGGTACCTGTATTCTTCCTTTTTTTACTCCTAGTAGTTGGGCCACTTGATCCACTAGGCCCAGCTTCCATTCTACTATTTGGGCCAGTTGGTCCAGTACCTTGTGACATTGTAAATACAGGCACTTTTCCTTCACATCTTGCTCTTATCCTGACACTATCATTCTTATACAGCTTTAAATTCCTTCTGCTTTCAATGGAATGCAGGTAGACTATGTCTTTAGCCTCTTTTGGAGTAGTAAATTGCTGGCCATTATAAAATAAGTACTTCCACTGACCACTAGCATTTATAACACCTTCCATTTCCGTCCTCAATACGGTTAACCTTCTCTTCCTTTAATTTCTTTCTTCATCATTACCAGGGTCACTGTCGAAACCATCCGCATTGACAACATCCACGTCCTCTCCTTCTAAAACATCATCTGGCACTAGATTAGTGATACCAATGTTGTCAAAAGGAAGATCTATGCTAATACCAAACAAATGGACATCAACATCAAGCTCTACAATCTCATTCTCTTTATATACCAAAAAATCTTCATCTACATCATCATCATCATCATATGTACCTGCATCTTCACTAGACTGAACATCATATTTAGTTTCATATGCAGTATCTATTCCTTCATCATCATTGAAGAACTGTCCATCAGTAGGAGCTAATTCATCTTCCTGACCATTACCCTATTCAGCATCTTCCCCATCTTCCCCCGAACTAACATAATCTTCAATTACAACATCTTCAACACTGAATTCCTAAGTTCTAACCTCTTTCATAATGGGTGCCTTAGTGCTAACCTCTGCCATAATTAGTTCTTGAGTGATAACCTCTGCCACAATGGGTTCTTGAGTGCTAACCTCTGCTAAAATGGGTTCTTGAGTATGACCAACATCTGGTTCCTCAGACACGGGGAGCTCAAATTGTGTTTCAACTTGGGAAACATTTAGGTTTACATCTAGTTCCTCATTTAAGTTCAAGTCCAAGTCATCAACTCTAAATGACTCATCATGACTTGACCCTGAACTGTCCACACCACTCCTCGCAACATCAGCAAAGCCTGCCTCTCCATCTAATTCTGTTTCATCAAATGATAATTGCCTTATCACATCATATATAACCTGACTAGCAGTTGCTTGTTGTGAGACAAAACTCATGTTTATGTCACTAAACTGCGATTGTATTGTCGGGAGAACATGGCTTTGTGTGTCAACTCCATGTACACCACTCAAATGTGTATATGTAAAGACAGACTCATCAGTGGGAGGGGTTAAAATACAATCAGGCATACACCTAGGTGTAATAGACTCACAAACAGAATCCTTATAAGGGGTACTTGAATCATGTTGTGGCAAAGAGATAGGTGTAACAGAGTCACAAACAGGTTCCTTAGTGGTTTTACTAGACTCATGCCAGGTCAACAACAACATTTTTTCAGTTCTGTTTGCTACAATGCTACTTGTAGGCTCATCAGTAATATCTTCTAATGTTGCCCTAAACCGTGGTGCCCTAAGGTAAGAGTCTAAAACGGTAATACCATGTTCTATATAGACCTCAATCTACTTAAAGCTCCTAACAAGGGTAGCCAGGCAACAAACATCCTCCTGGCAAGCCAAAGCATACAACCATTCATCTAGACTGGTGAGTGGTCTAAGATAATTATAAAACATGGGCTCAGATTCACCTGTGTAACCTAATTTAAGAACCATCATGTTCAGCGCAACGACAATAAACAAATCGATATTGACCATATCAAATATATAGATACGACCACTGACATATATTCGGCCTGGATACCTTTGAAAGTTTCCACCATGATGTATTCGAATCGAAAACATATTGGGTGCATTATCTGAAAATCAAAATCAAACTCTAACTTCATAAATCAACAATAAAACAAGTAAAGAACACTACATTTGTAAATAAATTAACTTTGAGGAAAAGCGCTTCAAATCATTACCATAAGTCGATTCGAGTTGTTCGATGAGTTGCTCGGTGGTGCCCGTCCACTGTCGACGGCGGAGCTTCCATCCCGTGTGGTCCACTAACACCATTGTGAGTGATTTGTGGGAGAGTTGGAATATGATTCGGGCGGGAATAATATTGTGAAAATGATAGGGATGAGAGGTGTAAGTGAGGTGAATAGTAAAAATAATAAATGCTAGTGTGATGGGAGTGTACACGTGTACATAAAAAAATTTATAGTTAGGGTCTAAGGGTGCACTATAATACTTTTTATGCGAAATTACAATAGTACCCATCACTAACGAAGCGACTTAACGATCGTTCATCCCTTGGGACCAAACACACCTTAAGAAAAGAAACGACGTGTGGGTGTTTTGTAGAAGAAAACGCGAAAAGACTAAAAAGCCCTTGTGGCTAACGAAGTGTTTAACAATCGTTACCAAACAGTTCCAAATATCCACTTCAGGGACTAAAACTGCTAGCATACAGTAAAAGTGACTAGATGAGCTACTATGAAATTCTTGAGGGACCAACAATGCACTTTAGTCACTAATCTACACTGTATTTTGAAATAATACCATTAAAATGCATTATTTTAGATTAGTTTAGACGGTGGGCAAGAAGATGACATAAACATATTATAACTACTATTTTGGGTATGTTTGGCGAAATAGGCTGGGGATGGGGCTTTTGCTGGGGATTATATTATAAGTCGAAATTAAAATTTGTACTTTTATAAACTTGTTTGGTAAATAGACTGGGGCTGAGGCTTATTATTGCAAAATTACTAAAAAGAACATAATTAAATGAGTTTTTGGTATATGTTAGATATTTTTGTGGGTAAATAAGTAATTTATAGTTCAAAAGGCCCGGACTTAATTTTTTAGCCCCTATTATGGGGTTGGGGCTTATAGAGACTTATGACTTATAAGCCTCTTCATAAGCCCGCGTGACAAACAAAAATTATTTTATAAGCCGACTTATTTTAAATGCCCAAGCCCCCAATAAGCCCCGAAAAGCCCTTTGCCAAACACACCCAAATTGTGCTTTTATCAAAAGGCTGTACTACACATAAACATGTCTTACATGTAAACAATGTATTTTTTTCAAATTTCACGTGGCTCACATGTGGTTATTATGTAATTTAAACGAGAAGCTCGTTTAATAGATTTTGCAGATAATATACTTTCGATGTTAGTCACAAACTTGGCTGATTTACGAGGAGAGAATTGAAATGCCATGCATTTCAAGTCGGTCAAACACTCTTTTTGAGTGGACTGTTGATCTTGTCTGGACAATCTCTTTCATATGTGTTTCATTGAGGAACGGCATGACTAAGTTTTCTTGCAACTAAAGCGAATAAACAAATGAAGAGGTTTTTTCTATTCAAGTTGTTTACAGAAAAAGGGTCTTTGAGCGAGATGTATACGACCTAACGAGTATCCATGTGACCGTTGCCGTGCCCTTTACAAAATCACCTCCAAGGTTCAACTTTGAGACCTTTTTGTAAGGAAGTCAGTTTTCGACAATCAACGCTTAACAAAAACATATTTCCTCTGTCTCAAAATAATTATGAGAAACAAGAAATACAAACTTTAAAACAAATGCGACCACGATACCCTTAGCAAATCAAATAACAAGTCCAGTAAACTTTCTTATGATTGGTTCAAATGAAGATTGGTCTATTATTTTGATACATCTCAAAATGAATTTTTGAGACAAAGAGGGTATATTCCAAAAGCACCAGTGCATCACGTGTGCAACTGTGCAAGGTGTTATAGTAAAAAAAATGTTGTCAACTTAGCATTTTTCCCCTAAAACAAAAAAAACATCATTCTTCTATATCACTCGAGTTATATGACACTCCCTGCTTACAACCTAATAAAACACAAATAAAACAAAAAGAAAATGAATTACACCGGCTGGTATTTTCGACGCCAACACCTATGGCACGAGGGGGTGTCGTGTTATATGAAGAGCATGCGGCGTCAGGTGTCGTGTTCGCGTTATCCAGTGTCAGTCGCCGTTGGTACTGGACTACTGCGAGTTTTTGGGCTTTGTTAACGAAAGTAGGCCTCCTATTCCAAGAGGCCAGCGAAATGAGACTACTAGTCAAAGATTCTGATGATAAACAATAACAACTTAAAAAAAACGCATGTCTAATTTATCCAAACAACAATCATTTATTAATTCACTCACTGTCTGCCATGATTATTTAATTAACTAAAATAAAACTGAAATTGAATAAAGTAATAAACAGTTGACTCTACTACCTCCACCTGACACACCGGCCTTTTAATCACAACCTATCCACAAATTTCAATTTCAACAACTTTCGGTTGCACCTGTCTCACCCTTTCCTTCCATTTATATACACTTATATTTATAAAATAACTAAACTTTACAAAAATTCATTTCTTATTTTTATAAAAATTAAAAAAACACAAAACGATGCTCCTCCTTCCTTCTTCTTCTTCTTGTTCTACTTATTATTCTTGAAACCTAATTCATCACTCTTCTGATTCTGAAATTAAATCAAATTATTAAAAATATAAATAATAAAAGAAAGATCTTGATTGATTGATTGATGGAGCCACGTGTCGGCAATAAGTTTCGTTTAGGTCGTAAAATTGGTAGTGGCTCTTTCGGTGAGATCTATTTAGGTATATCTTTCTTTCTTTCTTGTTTATTCTCTAATTTTATAAATTTATTTTTTTATCGTCATTGTTTTAATTTATCATCAGGTACTAATGTTCAGACCAATGAAGAAGTTGCGATTAAGCTTGTGAGTGCTTTTTATAAATTATTCATTGTTAGTTGTAGCTGTTTTCTTTTTGGTTGTTGAAATGTATATGATTTTTACGAATACGTATATTTGGTTTCATTATTTAGGTATGATGTGCGTCTTTTTAGTTGTCACATGAAACTGAGAATGGGTATCCATTGGTTTTGTGGGAAAGTGTGGATTTTGTCGTCTGTGTGTGTGAATTTAAGGATATTTAGAATAATTTGTTATATTTCTTGTTAAAGAATGTACTGTATAATGTTTAGTGTAGAAGCTATCTAGTAGTTGAGTATCCGAATGTCGAGTGGTTATAAAGTAGGGAAGATTAGGTGTCACGCGCGTGTTTATACTCGTAATGTGGAAGTATGTAATTTTTAGATAGTGAAAGTGAGAATGTGTCTTTAGTTTTTTAAAAGTGGGAGATTTCCTTCTCGTTGAAGGCGTTGGTGATTTTAAGGCGAGAACTTTACGTGGAGTAATATAAATGAAAAGTGGTGACTAGTACCGTGTGCTATAATTTGGGATTTGGTGTATAGTGATGACATAGAGGCACTCTTTTTTTTTGTTTCTTGGTTTTGTGGATGGTGTGGTTATATAGGGAAGAACGAGGAAAACACGAAAGAGGGAGGAAAGTAAAAAACAAAATAACACAGGAGAGACGGTTTATGAATCCGAATGTTTGGATTGATTATTTGGTTAGAGTTTAGTTTAGTATTGGTCGAGTTTTATTAGAGGGAGGGTTTTTTAGGATGAATTAGGCAAAAAGTGAGAATGTGTGACTACTTTTGTGAGAGAGGGAGGATTTTGTTAATGTTTAAATGATTGTGTAAGTTTATTCAAGGAATGTGTGAGGGAGGTTAAGGATGGTATCGTACGTGGAGTGATATAAATGATAAGTGGTGACGATCTTGTGCTGTAATTTTGGATATGGTGTATGGTGATGACATGGTGTCGCTCTTTCTTTTTCTTTTCCCAGTTTGATGGATGGTGTATTTATATAGAGAAGAGTGAGGGAAACACGGAAGAGGGGGGAAAATAAAAACAACATGGGAGATACGGTGACGTTTTTGGTTCGATATCTTGGGATGACGTTATGAAGATATTTCTTTCTTTAAAGTAGTTTTATTGACGGCGAATATATAATTTTTAGGTTATTAGTAAGGACCTTTCCATACAGTAAGGAATCTTATGTTCACGTAAAATCAATCTATATTTTGGTATAGTATCTAACATCTTTTTTGCTTCTTTTCAAAGAATACCAAATTCATCTTCACGTAAATTCTTGGTGTTGATTGTTTACCATCCTTTTCCTTTGAGAATGCTTCCATTTTATTGCAATAGACTTCCACTGAGCTAGGATCAACATAAGGAAAAGCATTTGCAATTAATTTTAAGTTAGTTATTGGTAATAATAATATTTTAATATACTTTAGCCAGTTATGATATAATAATATTTTCGTTTAACGCATTTTTATTAGTGTTACGATCCATTAAGTTGTGCACCTAAAGAAAAACTCATAGTTTAAACATTTGTTCCGCTGGCGTAACTTATGTTTTTGGAATTGTCTATATAAATCTTCGTTCATTGCATGGGGATAGGGAGTAATAATGGCTGCATGGTTTTTTTTTGGTACTCTCAAATGGGTGTGACACGGCAGTCTTCTGTTCTTTCTTAACCCTTTCCGTGTTTATTGGGATTTCTGTAACTTCTGCTACTTGAGTGTATGATAGTCACGGTATTTTTTCTGGTTAGTTCCTTACTTGCACCACACTCTGTAGCTACGATCATGGTCACAGGAAACAGGAAACGCTGGCTCAGCCGCGTTCTACGTTTCGGATTGCTCGTACCGAAACGCGGTACGAACGCGATCTGGATCGCCAATTTCGGCGTTCCGGTCAACGACGGTCAACGATTGTGTACCTTGAAATTTTCCGGTGGACTGCTTTGAAAGAGAGAGAAGAATGAAACGGCTGAAAGAAAGAGTGAAAGAAAGAGGAGATCTACTTAACCTAATAACTATATAAATGGGCCAGCTGTCAAAATTTGTTATTCTTTTTTTTTTGTTTGGGCCAGCTGATAAGTTAATGGGCCACTCAAGTTATTTAATATAACCCAAATATTATCTTTGATGTTAATTAATAATGGGCTTCCATTTAAAACTTATAGAAGTAAAAGTATAATATCATACATTGTACCAACTTTGGTACATCGTACCAAATTATATGATACATCGAACCAAAGCGAACCGGAACGTACCGAAATGAGCCTACCCCCGCTCGTACCGAATTTTAAGGACCCCGCGAACCGCGTTCCCGTTTCGCGATCCCGTACCGGAGCGTACCACGTTCCATGTGACTATGGCTACGATCTATATTTCACTCATCAATTTAGGCATTAGTTACTTCCTAGGCTTAGGAGTTATGTTTAGCCAATCCATGTTGCTGTTAACTCCTAAGAAAATTAAACTATTGGAAGCTATTTGAGCTTCCATGCATTATACATCTGTTTCTACAGGTAATAGCAGATAATCGGATATATTGATACGGTGCCAACTGTGCAAAGAAGTTTACTAAGAATATTGACAGTTATAGTTTTCTTGTCTCAGTACGTTAATGTCGATTTTTCGGATTGAGGATACTTTTATTCTGTGCCAGGGAGATTTCTTATCTTTAGCAGATATAACTATAGAATGCTAAGTTTATTTTGGCAATAGTCACCTTTGAACAGCCAATTTAGTTAGGGCTATGGATAATCTTTGAAACTTGCAAGAAAGGCAAGTACAGTTAAAGGGGATTGTTAAAAGAAAGTATTGGAGGTCAGTGAACAACTAGCATAGTAAGATGACCTACCGTTGGAAATTTTATACAAGCTGGTGATAATGACGGAGGATCCATAGGGTAGGGGCGGGCCAGTGTAATTTGTTCATTAAGTTGGTGAAAAAATTTATTTCACAATTTCTTCCCCCCCCCCCCCCCTCCCTCTTAAAATTTATTTCACAATTTTTTCCGGTGGACTGCTTTATTTTCCGGTGGACTGCTTTGAAAGAGAGAGAAGAATGAAACGGCTGAAAGAAAGAGGAGATCTACTTAACCTAATAACTATATAAATGGGCCAGCTGTCAAAATTTGTTATTCTTTTTTTTTTGTTTGGGCCAGCTGATAAGTTAATGGGCCACTCAAGTTATTTAATATAACCCAAATATTATCTTTGATGTTAATTAATAATGGGCTTCCATTTAAAACTTATGGAAGTAAAAGTATAATATCATACAATGTACCAAGTGCCAAATTATATGATACATCGAACCAAAGCGAACCGGAACGTACCGAAATGAGCCTACCCCCGCTCGTACCGAATTTTAAGGACCCCGCGAACCGCGTTCCCAGATTCTGCGTCACTACCGGATCGAACCACGTCCAAGTGACTATGGCTACGATCTATATTTCACTCATCAATTTAGGCATTAGTTACTTCCTAGGCTTAGGAGTTATGTTTAGCCAATCCATGTTGCTGTAAGAAAATTAAACTATTGGAAGCTATTTGAGCTTCCATGCATTATACATCTGTTTCTACATGTAATAGCAGATAATCGGATATATTGATACGGTGCCAACTGTGCAAAGAAGTTTACTAAGAATATTGACAGTTATAGTTTTCTTGTCTCAGTACGTTAATGTCGATTTTTCGGATTGAGGATACTTTTATTCTGTGCCAGGGAGATTTCTTATCTTTAGCAGATATAACTATAGAATGCAAGTTATTTTGGCAAGGAGTCACCTTTGCACAGCCAAATTAGTTAGGGCTATTGATAATCTATGCTTTGAAACTTGCAAGAAAGGTAAGTACAGTTAAAGGGGATTGTTAAACGAAAGTATTGGAGGTCAGTGAACAACTAGCATAGTAAGATGACCTACCGTTGGAAATTTTATACAAGCTGGTGATAATGACGGAGGATCCATAGGGCAGGGGCGGGCCAGTGTAATTTGTTCATTAAGTTGGTGAAAAAATTTATTTATAAACATATTTCTTTGCCCCCCCCCCCCCCCTCCCTCCCTCCCTCTTAAAATTAACAGTTGATACTTTGGTCTCTACAAGCTCTGTCTTTGGTTCGTGAACAAGAAGTAAAACCTTGTTACTAGTTAATAGAGAATGCCATAAGAGACTGGGCCTCCTTTTAATGTGTTTGTGTGCTGGTAGCTAATAAACTCCTTATATTAAGGTCATACAACTGTCATGCGAGCATGCGTTACTTATTGAACACTGATCTGCATCCCTTTGTTTTTCATATTACCTAATCTCTTAAAGTTTTACTTGTAATGGTTCACAGGAAAATGTCAAGACAAAACATCCTCAGCTGCTGTATGAGTCCAAGTTATACAGAATTCTACAGGGAGGAAGTAAGTAGCTGCGGCTAAAAGTTTTTTTTTTCTCTCATTGAAGCATTTCGTTAACTGCCACAATCACATTATTGCAGCTGGTGTTCCTAATGTGAGATGGTTCGGCGTGGAGGGAGATTATAATGTTCTGGTGATGGATTTGCTTGGGCCCAGTCTTGAGGACTTGTTCAATTTCTGTAGCAGAAAACTTTCTCTGAAATCAGTTCTCATGCTTGCAGATCAAATGGTTAGTTAGTTACCATATCATTGCTATTTATTTTGTTGTTTTAGCTTTTAACATCTAATGGCGACTTCGTGATATTTTTTCAGATCAACCGTATCGAGTTTGTTCATTCTAAATCATTCTTACATCGTGATATCAAGCCTGACAATTTTCTTATGGGCTTGGGACGACGAGCCAATCAGGTAACGTATTATGGTCATTTGTTTTTGCTGTTTATGGAGAGCCTTGATTTGGATAACCTAGTAACTAAGTTTCTGCTCTCACACAGGTCTACATCATTGACTTTGGTCTTGTCAAGAAATACAGGGACACGACAACTCACCAGCACATTCCATACAGGTGAGATTGTTAGCAACTCAATTTTCTCATCTCTTTTAGTGACATTTGTAAGGCGGACGTACAATATCCTCTTTGGTGCCTTGAAGCACCATACGTACGTTTGCTAAAGCTATATTCATTTATGACACGTTTCAATTTTGTATGGGGTATAATTACTATTGACGCACAGTATTATTTATGATTCAGAAATTCATTACCATCTTGTTTTGCAGAGAGAACAAAAACTTGACTGGGACTGCTAGATATGCAAGCATGAATACTCATCTCGGGATTGGTATGCACTGCTACACATACACTCCTCTGCTGGAAGATGCAGTGTCGTGAATATTGACTTATTTATGTTTATGTTACTGATTCAATGTAGAGCAAAGCAGAAGGGATGATTTAGAATCTCTTGGATATGTACTCATGTATTTCTTAAGAGGAAGGTAATATTCCGTCTTTTTTTTTCATTCCCATTCTTGAACCACCAGTATCTTCATCAGTCAAATGATGCCTGTGTTTTATGACCAGCCTTCCTTGGCAAGGACTAAAAGCAGGAAATAAGAAACAGAAGTATGAGAAAATTAGTGAGAAGAAAGTTTCTACATCCATTGAGGTAATGTTAACAATATAATTATATTTTACCTTTTTACAGAAGGCTATATCATGCATCGATAATGATGTTATTGCTACTTCTTCAGGCTTTATGTCGTGGTTATCCGACAGAGTTTGCATCATACTTCCATTACTGTCGTTCACTACGGTTTGAGGACAAACCTGATTATGCTTATCTGAAGAGAATCTTCCGTGACCTGTTTATCCGTGAAGGTATGTACGCCCACCCTCCAGCCAACAGTAGCATAAAGTTATTTGTTGATGACTCAATCTTTCATATTTTCATATCTTTGTAGGGTTTCAGTTTGATTATGTTTTTGATTGGACGATTTTAAAGTATCAGCAATCACAGGTTGCTGCCCCTCCTCCTCCTACCCGTGGTCTTGTAAGTATCATGTATGTTTTGCTTTAATACACTTAGTCTGGGAAAGTGGGAATTACAAATTAACCCATACTATTCTATCTGCTAGGGTATGGGTGCGGGGCCAAGCTCTGGGACACCCCCTGTTATTCAAGGTAAATAGTTCTGTTACGCTTTTAGTATAATTAAGGATTTTTTTTTTGTATATTTGGATATAGTCATTAATATAATAGATTCTCTCTGCTACTAGTTTAATAAGGGAAAATTCTGTACTTGCTGTCTCGGGGATGGATATGTTAACTAATAACTATTAATCTGTTTTAGGTGTGGAAAGTGGGAGACTGACTGGTTTATCTTCAATGGATCCTTCTCGTCGAATAAATTCTGCACAAGTCACAAACTCTGGCAATCTACCCAGGGAAAAGAGTCCAGTTGCTAATGATGCAACAATCAGCACAGATGCCATGGTGAGTATTTTTGTTTATGTCTATACTGCAAGTGCATTCGAACCCCAATTTATTTTAATGGTTTTGTGTAGTACTGGCAAAATGGGTCGTAAGGCTAGTTTGATCAAAGATCAAAGTGGGTATCTTTGTACATATATTTGGATCTTGTAAATATTTTATGTATTGAACATGATTACTGGTCTATTGCATAAATCATACGGAGTAATATACTTTCCACCTATAAAACTGCTTTTTTAAGACCTTTTAAGGATTTGAACTTTTGGCCTATTTAACCCACTCTATCCTTTCCATTTTTGGCTAATTGTTAGCCATATACCTCTTTGATCTGTTAATAATAGAATGCACCCCGATTTGACCCATTGCTATACAAACAGTTGAAATGGCAACCTCTAGTTTTGTATTATGTGTGTGTGTGTGTGGCTATGAAGCCAAATCTTGGATGTTACATATAGAAATCTTTCATTTCACATACACATATACTTTAGGGCAAATCGCATAAAAGTGTACTCAACGTATACTCAATTTCAATTTAAGGTACTCTACTTTTTTTTTCTCAATTTAGTATACCCAACTTTCTTTTGATTGCAATTAAAGACGATTAACAGGTTACTAGGTCATTAGCAGGTCACCTTCTTCTCCGACATGATTTTCCGGCAACCCACCACCATCACCTTTATCAATCACCACCACCACCTAAATTGCAAATGCTCTTTCCGTGTGGGCCCCGCTCGTGTCAGCCACAAAACCCATCCACCAATACCATCAAGCCCACACACACCCCATTGTTATTTTAAATTCAATTCAAAATTGAAACAGCTATGTATTGTGATGGGCCACGCCTGCAACGGGCAGATCACACGAAATCCAAACGGTTGGCAAATTTTCGAAGGGGATGAAAAGAAAGACGCTACACTTGATACTAGACACCAACCATGATTTACCAGTTTGCAATTTTTTTTACTGTCATTTGTCTTGTACGAGGAATTGAACAGCTTATATAAAATAGACTACACTAATTACATATGTCAAAAAATAACGCTTAAGCACCATAACCCAATTCTTTTCATATCAACTAATTAATGGAGTCATTTTTAAATTATATTAGGGTGGTGGTGGCGGGTCGTCGGTAAACTAGATCGCCGGAAAATCATGTTGGAGAAGAAGGTGACCTGCCAGTGACCTAGTAACCTTTTAATTGTCTTCAATTGCAACAAAAAAAAGTTGAGAAAAAAAAAGTAGAGTACCTTAAATTGAAATTGGGTATAAGTTGAGTACACTTTTATCTTTTATGCGATTTGCCCTATACTTTATCTTAGTAAATATGGTTTATTGCAACGCCAGTGCTGAATTAAAAGGCTTTCTATACTAGGGTGTTGTTCATGATTGTGTGTTTAAATCTCAGAGCCAACTTGTAAGTAGGAGCTTACAGGTACATCACCAGACTTGGATTTGCAGTATTAGTGTCTATATTACATTTTAAAAGCTGATTGCATATAAAAGTTCTAATGAAGGGTCATAATTTATGCTAAAAGAATATGTCTTTGGATTGTCATGATTTTTATTTGGCAGTTCAATTTGGATTATCATGATCTATGTTCGAAATGTTCATTATAGACGCGAGCAGAAGGACAGAATGATAATGTTTCTTCAGTCAGTTTTCAGTACAAAAATGCTAACTAATGTCTTACTGTTATAGTCGATAGGTAAAAGGATAATTGAGATGACTAGATTTATTTCCATTCCAGTGGATAATGCTACCAAATACTAAACATGAGAATGAGTTTTCTGGTCCAATTCTCTCTGTCCATTCCTCCCCGTTTCCATTCTTTCATGCAATTCCATTCTGTATCACTCTCCTACCAAACATCCCCTAATAGCATAATCATATTTTCTGTGTTTCTTGTATGTCTTTTTGTACTTTATATTTTTCTACCTAAAATGAAAATATGACTAATGGTGTAGATGTCAAGTTCCGGGTTGACTGGGCGAGCAAGTGGATCAATGAGGCGAGGTAGTGACGTGGACCCCACTGGTCGTTCACGCATCCCCGAGACGAGACAGAGAAGTTCACCACAAGCCGGATCTTCGGATCCAAGAAACGCCTCAGCTGGCAAGAATGTAGCTGCAACAAAGAAGTATGAAACCACTCTCAAAGGTATGGAAAGTCTAAATTTTGAAGATGACGAAAGGGTTCGTTAATTCTCCAAAAGGGACTTGGATGAATATCTTGTAAATTGTGCACTCTTTCTTCCATAAAACAAAGAAACCACCCATAATCCTTCAAATTGATCATGTTTTAAGGGTGTATTGTCCTGCTTAACCCTTTCCACTCTTGATGGTAATTGTAATAGTTGGTGATGAATATCTTAACTGAACTGTAAATTTGTAGCATTTATGAGTTACTCTTTTGTTACAACTCTTCTATTTGTCTTGTTATTCATAGTAAAAATCTTTACACGAGTTCGTTTCTTTTACTGTGTTTGTTACTATCATACTTGACGTTAGTTGCTAGATATACAAAGTTATTGTTGCAGATAGTGGATCAGAAATGCATAAGCATTGTGACAAACTCTTAATTTTGGAATTTGTGTAACAAAGGTGGTCCTTTTAAAAGACAAAATCAAGCATTAGGTTTTAAATGCTGATCATTTATTTGTATATATAGAGATTATTATCTTATTTCACTTTTGAGTAAAAATGATACATAGCTCCCAAACATTAACTTAAGGCTATTGGGATATTTGCTTCTCCATTCCTTATCTTTGTTTTGGTTACCACTGTGCTAAGTGTATTCACAATGCGAGGTCTAATAAATGTTTAAAACTCATGAATAGGTTTATATTTTGTTTCAATTATAGGGAACAAGGATTTCATTTTTATCCTATGATAAGGATTTCAATTACAAGAGACTGGTTATTTGTAAAAGTAGGCAGGGTTTACATGATCTTATCCTATGATAAGTTTTAAACCCTTTATTAGAAAAAAGCAAAAAGGTGAAGCCTTGATTCTAAAAGCTCATTTGTTTTTATATCCTAAAATCTTTATTAATTTTCGTTCTCAAGATTTAGATGCAGTAATTCTGATAGTTGGTGGTGAATACCTTAGTGAACTGTAAATTCCTAGCATTTATGAGTTACTACTTACGACTCTTCTATTTGACTTGTTTTCACAGTAAAATCTTTACATGAGTTCGTTTCGTGTATTGTATTTGTTACTATCATACTCACTTTAGCTATACTAGTACAATGTTACCATTGTAGATAATGGATTAGAAATGCTTAAGCTTTTGTGGCTTAGTCTTATATTCGGAATCTATGTGACAATGGTGGTATTTATTATTTTCTTTTTGAATGGCGGAATTTTATTAGAATACTTAGTTCTAGCAAGATGCTACAAAGCAACAAAAGTACCTTAGAAGATTAGAGAGATAGCTACACCGGGTTTTTCAACCGTATATCCCAATTAATCGAAACTAATTTTCTTACACTTATTACTCACCCAACAAAATAATAAGCATATCAGCTAGAAAATTACTTGAACATAATGGTACAAAGTGACCATGGTTAATTTATAATTTATAATAAAGCAAATGATTTGCACACTTTATATTTTGATTTGTACACTCAAAATGTTTGTCTCTTGACATTTATACCCCTACATTAATTAGTGGAGTGTGTAATTCAAGACATAAATGTTAAGGGTATAAATGTCATGACACAATAATTTGATTGTGCAAATCAAATGATAAAATGTGCAAATCACCTCCCTTATAATAAACTTCATAAGGATGATGATTTATAACTTCACCAAAGACTATTCCAAAAATTGTCGTATAGTCTCAAATGGGGACTAAAGTATTATTTTAAAAAGTTTAAGAGCCAAAATGAAACTTCGTTTGACCATTAATTATTATTTGTGTTTCATGGAGGAAATAATGATCATGTATAAGAGGGCTTTTGGGCTTGGACTACATAAATCATACATTGGCCCAAGCCCAATAAGACAATCAAAAAGCATAATGGGCCACAACTAAGCTCAGGTCAAACTGGCTACGGTCCGGAGGCAACAAGACGGACGAAAGGCTTCCGGAGGATACTTTCGCACGTCAGCGGAAGTACGCCAGGCAAACCCATATCAGCAAGTCACGATTACAAGCGGATCCTTGCCTGACAAGTGTCCCACTTCGGCCCACTAATAGGTACAGGCGAAATACTAAGAAAACCTAATATTGGGTTTACCTATAAAAATGGGTACTCTGACACCTATGATCTTCTGAGCACATTTTACACACACATACTTTGACATTCTCTGACAAACATGAATACTTACTCTCACGCCGGAGTCTAATCGTGAGTCCGTCCCCACGAACCCCAGATCCACCTTTCTAACCCGAGACAAATTTTGTACTGACAAATAAATTAAAAGGTCTGTGAGCCGCCATGCATATGTTCATGGCAGAAGGAGGGGGAAAAGGTCGACCTAATAAAATCACTCCAAAACGAATGGAGTTTGAAGATGAAGAAGATCGAATAAGTTCGTTACCAGATTGCTTGCTTATCGAGATCATCTCTCGTTTGGGCTTTACAAAAGAAGCCATTAAAACAAGTACACTCTCCAAACGATGGCAACATCTTTGGACTCAAGTTCCTAACCTCATATTCCATCGAAAGTATACACATTCAACTACCACGTTCATTTCGATCGTGGACAAAACCTTAACTCAATGTAGTCGCCAATCAACCCTCACCAGATTCGTACTCAAGGATGGGTACGATATTCACTTTGAATCGCAACTCAACAGTTGTATACGTTATGCTATTAATCGTAATGTTCAAGAGATTGATTTAAGTTTCGGTGCAATGACAGAAGCTCCTTTTTTGTTGGATCAACTTATTTTCACCATTTCATGTTTTACTCGTCAGAATTTTGATAGCTGCGGGCTTAATCCAACTAGTGCGGTTAATTAGTATAACCTTAAGAGTTTGTGTATTTCACACGGAAATCAGATGAAGACGTGATCCAAAATATACTATGCGGAAGTCCTCTTCTGGAAACTTTTAAGTTGTTCTATTGCTATGGTTTTAGGCGGCTTGATATTACTTCCAAGAGTGTTAAGAACCTCGTGTTTTCGGGATACTTTGATCGTGAAAGCTATAATCGTAAAGATGTTATAGATATAGAAATCAATGCTCCTTATATTTCGTCGCTAACAATCAGAGGAATGTTGGTGATAAGGAAGCTTTTGTTGCTAAATCTGACTTATTTAATCGAATCTAACTTAAATTTTTGGAAGGGGTCAGTTAGAAATTCGGAAGAAGAAGAGATGCTTAGTCATTTAGTACTAAACCTCCGACATGTCAAAGAGCTTAATATTGGGAATGAGTGTCAGCTAGAGGTAAAATTTCCTTCACTTTCCCTTTGGCAAATCGTTTCTTTGTAATAATTATTAATCATTTACATAATTTGATTGTTTTGTAACTATTCTTGGTTAAAGCTAGTTAAAGATTTGTGTTTAAGACATGTTTGCAGAAAGACTATGAACCATTATCAGCATTCCTTGTCATAGGCACAAGAACATGTTTTCTTCTTGTTGTTGATATTAGTTTTAGGTGCTTCCTAATCACGAGTAATTCTTACAGGCGCCAATCTTATATTTGATATCTTTTCATTGGTAGATTCTCTCTTGGTTGGAAGCTAAAGGTTCCACTTTTCCATTAAACGTGAAATAATTCACTTCAAACGTTAATTACCCTGATTGGTGATAATCGTCAGAATGAAACTGAAGACCGAGTGGAACTACCGCTTGAGTATGGTCCTTTGAATTCATGTATTGGCTAGACGTGGTTTCTGCATTCCAAATGCATTAAAACTTTTTACAACTTACTAGCAAGTTATTTTGTTACTTTGTTTTAGCAGATTCTAAATGATATATACTAGTACTTGTTTGCATTATTTGGCTTATAAGTTGCTCCGTATAAGTGTAAATTGAACATCAAGTATTATTATTGGTGATGAACTTCTGTCAATGGTTCTTATTCAGTAGTAAAGCCGTTTGACGTTTTATCTTCTTTTCTTAACACACGTTACAAGCTCCATTACTAAGGGAGTATGACAGAAGCATATAACAGGAGACTGGTTAATTGTAAAACTAGGTTAGATTTACATGATCTTATCCTTTTATCAGTTTGGAACCCTTTAAAGCTACATGCAAGATCTTTTGTGGAGCCAATTCTTGAGCACTTCAAATTCATCAATATCCCATCTGGAAGCTTGTCGAATACTCATTTCAGACTTGACAGAGTTTGCTGAAAAATCTTACACCACACTGGCATGGCCATTCTTCGGAGTTGGCTGCTTCACAGAAAATACTCATATGATCCTCGTCATACAAAACAAAATGGATATTCAAAAATATTTCGGCCCTCCAAAAAGTCATTGTACGTTCTTGATGAAAAAAGTGTTTTGCCCGCCTCTAGGCTGGCTGATATATTTTTCTTTGTACCGCCTAATGAGGTCCTCCTTATTTGTGGAGACAATCTGGTGAGATCGATCCACCTTCCGACATAGGTTTTTGCCCCGGATGTAGGTTTTCTTTTGCCTGTATCCTTCAGTACCTATTTTTGGGGTTCACTTAATGTCTGGCGTTTTCTCACCAGATTAACCAATTGTCTAATTGGACTCGCCATTTAGAGTGAAATGCGGGTGTCATATATGGATTGCGATATATGTTGGAGCAATAATTTGATGCAAATGATGTGATGTTCGAACCTACAGGATCCTCCTGTCCGAACAGTGACGAGGCTCTAGTTTGATAAGTAAATGTAAAAATAGAAACTTAAAAAGAGAGTGTACTGATCTCTCGGACTTAATGGCTCAATCACCGAAGTTGATGGTTGTATTTATAGCGTTCAATTATTTTACCTAAGGTCACATAGGCGGCCACACCTAGATACGTATGATATTGGTTGTAACTACACCGACGAGCCACAAGGAACATATCCCATGTAATCCGGGTAGTTGGTCCATGCGGGTACGTCAGGCGGCTAAGCCTTTAATCCTGATAAAAGAAATCGTTTTCCCACCCTCCATAAATGGAATCGGTTTGAGTGAATTACTTACCGCAGTCAAAGCCAATAGGGAAAGTCAGGTCAAGAGAGAATCTCTTTCCGATTAGTGCAGCATTATTACTTGGTGGTTCTTAATGATTCACCTCTGGAAAAACGTCAATCCCATCTAGTGAAGCTTCATTCTAGCTTAGACAACTCGGAGGAGCGATTCCAAGGTACAGAGATCCCGAGAATTCACGGAGGGGCATCAGTTTTGTATAAAAAGGAAACAAATATCACTTCTGAAGGTGTATATTAGAGTACGTTTCTGTATCTGCATTATTCACATCGGAAACTTCCAACTTTGGTTGTTCTGAAACGACATTAATTTAGTATCTGGTATGGAAACCAAAAGTCGTGTGAGTCGTAGAGATGGACGATCCTTTTTAAGAGATTGCGATAACTATGATCAAGACATGTCCGTGTAAACCTTGGGTGCGTTTAGTTGCAGAAAAGCTTTCTTAGTTTTCTCTCTAGTTTCTTTGAGAACGGAGTAACTCTTATTTCTCCAAAAAACCTTTAGAGTACATTCTAGCTTAGACAACTCGGAGGAGCGATTCCAAGGTACAGAGATCCCGAGAATTCACGGAGGGGCATCAGTTTTGTGTAAAGCTGTGTTTGTCAAAGGAAACAAATATCACTTCTGAAGGTGTATATTAGAGTACATTTCTGTATCTGCATTATTCACATCGGAAACTTCCAACTTTGGTTGTTCTGAAACGACATTAATTTAGTATCTGGTATGGAAACCAAAAGTCGTGTGAGTCGTAGAGATGGACGATCCTTTTTAAGAGATTGCGATAACTATGATCAAGACATGTCCGTGTAAACCTTGGGTGCGTTTAGTTGCAGAAAAGTTTTCTTAGTTTTCTCTCTAGTTTCTTTGAGAACGGAGTAACTCTTATTTCTCCAAAAAAACCTTTAGAAAACTGAAGAACTCTAAATTCAACTTCTCTAAATCATAGTTATAACAAGAGAAAGTAGAGAAATTTCTAAAAATACTCATTTTGAACACGTTTTCTCTCCGTAAACTTTTCTTTCTCTGAAACCATTGATTTGCTGCTGCATCATTCTTGATAATCAAAAAAACTAATGCATAAAGTGTGAGAACGGATAGTGGTTTGTAACAACCCACTATTTGCGCTCAATGTTGCACCCACTGACCCCTTTTTGACCCGTTAGGTAACTCAAAACTCAACAAAAGCCTGAACATTATGTTCGTAATGAAAAGAAAACTTAATCCAACTTCAAAAAGCAGTACCTTCCCGTATTAACTAGTACTCGGTTTTAAAGCCAAATTTCAATCAAAATTGCAAGCTTACTGAAAGATGGAATTCAAACGAATAAACTAACCCATACAATCCCAAGAATTTATAACTTAAGGGTACAAACATAATTCCAAATCCTACCATCAAAAGACGAACTCCAACGATCTTTCAATAACTTAAAAGACAGAACAAAATAAACGATGAAATTCAAAACCGGCAAAACAGAGACCAACCAAATCTTTCAACTCAAATCAGATCAGCAACATTCGATGGCAGCTCCTCGACAACCACATTGTAAAACTTCTGAATATCACCAAGCATCTTCTCATCATCCAAAGTCACAAAGTTGATAGCCACACCCTTTCTTCCAAATCGTCCACTACGACCGATACGGTGAAGATAGTTTTCAGGTTGGGTAGGAAGATCGTAGTTGATAACAAGTGAAACTTGTTGAACATCAATACCACGTGCCAACAGATCAGTGGTGATGAGAACACGAGATGAACCAGAACGGAACTCCCTCATGATGATGTCACGAGTGTTCTGGTCCATGTCTCCGTGTGTGGCTGATACAGTGTGGTCACGGCTTCTCATTTTGTCGGTCAACCAGTCGACCTTCCTTCGTGTGTTCACGAAGATGACACTTTGGGTGATGGCCAAAGTCTCGTAAAGATCACAGAGGGTTTCAAGCTTCCACTCTTCTTTTTCCACATTCACGTAGAATTGTTTGATACCTTCCAAGGTGAGTTCATCACGCTTCACGAGGATTCTCACTGGTTTGTTCATGAACTTCCTGGTGATCTCAAGGGCCTCTGGTGGCATTGTTGCAGAGAACACTCCAACTTGAACCTTTGAGGGTAAAAGCTGGAAGATATCATAGATCTGAAACAAATGAAATTTACTTGTTAGAAACTAAATTAGATTTCCATGTAACATAATTTGCTACATGCTTTAATCTCAATGCTAGGATTGTCATTAGGTCCATGAATAAGGCCAACAAATCATTTTTCCATATCAAGATTATAACTTGACAGAAAATGGGTCCAAACGGGCCAACAGTTACCCAAGATGATATAAATGCATCAAACATCCCAAATCATCATTTTATTATACAGGCTTCAATTTTATCAAAAAACACTACACAAAATGATAATCAGGAGTCAAAACATTATTTACTCATTAAGAACGAGCATAAAGTGCTCCAGCCCAACCAGATCCATACAAAAACAGTACTCATTTTGACGTGTTACCTTGTCCCCCAAACTCACCCAACTTGTAACTTTTCAAGTAAACTGACCATAAAGAAAGAACGTAAAAAAAATAACCAACCAAAATGTGGCTCTGAGTTTAAAGACTACAAAAATTCTTTTTATGCAAAGATATGTAAGCTCGCTATTCATAAAGGATCAAAAACTTTAAACAGAGCATGTTTCTGGACAATCCAACCAGCTATACTTTAAATCAATTACCAACCCACCCAATGAGGTCATTTTGCTATCTCTACAATATATTAGCCATAAGAACTGAAGAAAAGTAATATGTTGACCTGATCCTTGAAACCTCTTGAGAGCATTTCATCAGCTTCATCCAGAACAAACATTTTAATGTAGTCAGAACGTAGTGACTGCCTGCGCAACATGTCAAACACACGCCCAGGAGTACCAACAACAACATGCACACCAGCTGAGAGAATACGCTGATCCTCACGAACACTGGTTCCACCAACACAAGCATGAACCTTAACACCAAGGTAGTCACCAAGTGCCCTCATGACCTTCTCAATCTGCTGTGCAAGCTCACGAGTAGGTGCTAGAACCAAAGCCTGGCATTCAACAACATTGTAATCAAGTTGTTGAAGGATACCCGAGCAGAAAGTAGCAGTCTTTCCTGTTCCAGATTGTGCTTGTTGAATAACGTCAAGACCCTTGGTGAATGGAACAATTCCCCTCTGTTGAATCGCTGATGGCTTTTCAAAACCTGCATCAACATGAATTTTACATCAAAACCAAACACACCTAAACTTCTATTTTTGAGATTTATAGGTAAATCAGCAGATAACAACATGTGACGCAGTTATGATGTTATCAGACGTACCATAGGCGTAAATGCCCCTCAAAAGATTCTCTTGAAGACCCATACTATCAAAGGTATCATATGACTCGTCATATGATGTGAAAAAGTCCTGTCCATCAGCTGAAAGCCTGCACCATTAAATGTTACATGTTATCACCTGAATAGAAAGTATCCGCTAAGATAAATACAATTAAATAAGAATGAGACTTACAAATCACTCATTTTGGAGTCATACTGACGAGCATCAAATTGAGATCCTTCTGGTGCAACACCTGCCATGACTGCAAATAAACAAAAACAAACACCTTAAGCAATACAATAGAATTCATTTTTCTTACGTGTCATTCCAATCCAAAATTACATTCTCTGCATAAAAAACTACCTTTAGTATTGTTACGGAAACAAACATTTAACTACATTCTGGGTAAATTATTTATCTGTCACACTCTAATTGCTCCGCAAGATAGTCAAATATGGAAGTACCCAAGTACTAAACAATGTGTAGATTCTCTTGCTACCGCCTTAAATAAATCTTATCAAATTCTATTGACAAACATACTCATAGTCAATTCACAATCATGTTCAGTATCATCTGTTAACATAATAGATTTACAAACAACATAATTCGAAACTTTTTAAGAAATAAATAAATGTATTTGCTTGGGTAAATTAAAACGTGACATCACGCACCTACTAAATATACAAAATAAGTGACGTCCATGTAAGCCAAGCCAATCTAATTGTTGTTTTGACATAACAAAACCTTATAGCATTTAAAACATAATTCAAACATAATCTTAAAACACTACTCCTTCAAATAAGCATAAGGACCATACTATATCGTAACTTTATCCAAACAAGAATAATGATTATGTGCTCTCAAACATAAATCGGTAGTGGGTACGAAAAGATTTGTTAAACATGTAATACACAAGATTAAAAATTATAGAACTTGTTAAGGTTAAACAACTGATTCACTATCCAAATCTAAGAAAAAACAAAACACGTATTGACAATATTAAAGACAATAAATGATAGATAAATATTATCATACCTGGTTGATTGTTGTTGAGAGATTGAGACAAAGATTTGTTGTGTTTAAGATTAAGGTTTTCTCAAACTCCTCGGATCGCCGTGGAGTTGAGGAAAGAAGAAGATGGATGTGTTTTTAGAGATATATTAAAGCAGTGGCGATGAGATGTGATGCTCAAAGGCCAACTTAACCCTAATGTAGTTCTTTTTGACGCTTTTGCCCTTTGTTTTTATCTTATCAAACACAAAAACCATTCGGTTTGGTTTTGAACTGTTTGGGCTTTGGATTAACTAACTAGTTTTACCTTTTTCTTTTCTTTTTTATTCAAAGAAAAGCGTGAATTGATATGAACACTTTGATTTCGTGTGTGTCTTATAACATCAGTCATTGTTCATCCTACAAGAAATGGTTCTGGCAACTCTCCTAGCCCAGTGGCACCAACTAAAGTAGGCAGTAGCCGAGACTCGAACCTTTGACATTTTATCCGCAAATTATATCCAATTGGCCTATGGGTTTTTCGGAGATGGTTACCAATCGAGCCAAAGCTCTTTACCACCTTTTTCTCTTTTATTGCGACCGATGAGGTGTAGTTTTATACAATTTTTCGGTGTCATTTAACCTTTAAAATCATGTAAATATGTCTGTCTAATGCACTAAATCCTTTCTCTTTGAGTTTTAGGCACTTGAGAAGCACTTGGATGAAAACACGTGACTTGGGCTCGATTTAAAGAAGAAAGGAAGACAAAAGACACTTTCCATCTTCGTGGCCACCTTTTTTATGACTTCACCAAAAGTGCCCGGAAAGTGTTAAAATAAAAGTGTTTTTGACCGACCAGTAAATCTAGACGGCCATCCTAACGACGTCAAAGTGCTCAAGCGACGGCGTCACAACCAAATGTGATGGCGTCAAAGTAAAGCGGTGAAGAAAACCCTAATTTAGCGTCGACGAGGTGACGGCGTCACCGGCATAACCCGAAGCTGTCACAAGTTGTATTCTATGTATATTCTTGCATTATTTTAATAAATTCGTGTGGAAACTTAGAGAGCTTTTGGGAGCTGATACTTTTTAGGGCTTTTTTGCCCTTGTTTCTTCCATAACTTACATGAATCATTGAGTTAAGCACTTAATCTTTAATCATTCAATATGATGTCTATTGATTTTTTGATTAATTATTTGTCTTTTCTCATAGTTACCATGTTAGGCTAAATCTTATTGTGTTTACTTATGATTGCATGAAACCATGTTTATTTACTTGATCTATTGTTTCTTGTTAGTGGTGTGCACGTTAGATAGCAGAAAACTAGTTACATAACCATAGAGTAGCTAGACGTTTACTAAAACGTGACTAATCAATAAACCATACATCTTAGGTAGTTGATTTAGGTGAGTATTTATTGCGTGTGGTTTAACTACTTGGTAGGAAAAGTATTGCTAGGCTCTCTACCTAGGTGATCACATAGGCGCGGGATTGGTCACCCTGCAATTGAATTAGGGAATACTCCATGTTACACTAACAAGGGCGTGACAACGCAATAGATTTAAAAGAGAAACTATGGAGTAGTGCATGATTAATTGAGCGTGTTTGTTTACCTATACGAGTTTCCAATCAATTTTACATTTCTTGCATAATTAGGAGTAGATTAATTTAGTTAAAAAAACCTCACAAGAAATTGGATTTACTTGCGTTCTAAAAAGCGTAAAAACAAAAAAACAATCTTCTCTCAAACCTTAGACCTTAGTGACATACTTTTCGAGCATATCTTACTATTCTCCTAGAGAACGATCAACCCTCTAAGTCTTGTCTATGCTACATTAATACGATTAGGTACTCTGCCTAAGATGGCTGTAAAACTTTTGTGGTTTACAACAATCTGCATCAAGTTTTAGGCACCGCTACCGAGAAATAGTGTAGGTTTCGAATTCTATCTAGCTTAGGTCTACTCACTAGATTCCTATCAAGTGAGATTGTATTTTCTTGTCAAGTAGTTTTCTTTTAGACTATACTTTCTTTGTTGTTTGTTTGCAAATTCCATTGACTATTCCATTCTTCACTATGGAGAACGTGAATCCATCTGGCCTACTTGTCGCACCAAATTTACCACGTGACCTATAACACCCCCATTTTTTACATATAGCAGCGGAAGCTAATCTGGGGTTTTATTTCATAGTACAACAGTCATAATCATAGAAAACGACTCGAAAGAGATGTTTTTAAAAGATAAGTTATCATTCATTATTTCATCAGAGTTTTTAGAAACAGAGGTCCCAAAATCTACATGAAAACATAAAGTTTGAATGATAACAGTTTAGCCATCTTCAAGTTCGTGTCACTCCGTGCCCTAAGATATTCAATTACCTGAGATAAACATGCTAAAAAGGTCAACACAATGGTTGAGTGAAATTCATAGGTTTATAATAAATAGTGTGAATACAAGTCATCATAAGAGTGGGTTACGTTGTTATACACACATAAGTGTAATAATTGCAATGAGTACAATTATTATGGAAAACAATATTATTGCGTCTAAGCTCATGGCACTCAAACTGACTAGTGTATATATCAACATTGCTAAGAGCCAAGTCTTGGGTGTTGGGGTTTCTCAGAATGTTGTTGTGCAGGCGGCGAATAGGATCGGGTGTGCTATTTTGAACACTCCTTTTCGTTATCTTGGTCGTGACGGTGGGGAGGTGTATGTATCGAAGTCGGCTTGGGTTGGCTTGGGCTAGATACAAACTCCAAGCTCCCGGTTATCTAAATGGAGGTTTTAAACCCTTTCCATTGGCGGCAGAGGCAGATTGACCCTTCTTAAATTTGTTCTTGGGGCCTTCTCCAATTTTATAATATGTCAATCTTCAAGTTTCAAAAGGCGTGTTGAAGGACTATGGAATCTATCCGTAGTAAGTTCTTCAACGGTTTTGATTTTCTTCGGATAGAAAGATTTTCGTGGGTAGTTGGGACAATGTCTTAGGTCCCAAACTGCAACGGTCTGGTCTTGGCTGTTTTTTGTCTCTAGTTTCTTGCGTTGATTCGTGCTCCCTTTTGTTGAAGTGGGTGTGGCGCTTCATTATAGCGATGGCCTACTTTCATGGTGTAAAGTTATTCAAGCGATTTATGGCTCTAAAGTTTGATCTTCATTGTGACCGATTCAACCCTCGTTTTGGGCTTATTTTAAGTGATAAGTAAAAAAATCTTTGAAGATTCTGTTTTGATTTTTCTTCGCATTGTAAGAAGCGGATTGGGGAAGGCGTCTTACTGTACTAGTTTTTGGTAATGATATATGGTTAGCTGATGCCCTCTTGTGTTCAGTTTCCCCGTTTGTTTGCTCTCGATATTGGATATAGGAGATTGTGGTGGCTAATAAAAATAGGAGCTTCTTCGGTTCTCAGCTTCTTTTCGCCGGGCCGTGCGTGATGGAGTCTGAGCCTCCGGCAGCGTGGATGACCATTTCTTCAATTATGAACTTGGTTGTCCTCTCGTTTTTCCTCAAAGATAGGATGGACTTGTTGATTTGTCGGGAGATGGAGGAGTTCAGTTAAAAGTCCATCAGAAACTTATTGCATGAATTGTTTCTCCTTCCAGTCGGTGATGTTATGCAACTGGATGGTAAAATATTGCATTCCCATTAAAGTTAATGTGTTTTACTTTGGCGGTGCTACGTCGTAGTGATAGGTTACCTTACTCTGAGTCAATTCTTCGTCGCATAGATTGTTTTGTTGGATTCCACCATCTGTTGTCCTCTTCCTGTAATGCCTTGCTGATGGAGGAATGTTACGCATGTTTCTCTTTTCGATGTGACTGTTGGCTGGGTTGCTTCTTCGTAAAAAATTTGTCGTTTGGTGAGGAATTTGGATGGCAGGAGATTGTTCTTTCTCGGATTGGATAGCTTTGTTCATTATCCTTTCTGACTTTCTTTCCAACGTCTCAAGCTCTATTTCTAGAAGTGTTTTTATGTTGCTTGGTTGGCGGATTTGGAGGCTTCGAAATCAGTTGGTCTTTGACGCTTCGCTCTAATCGTTTCGACGGACTTTTGGATACATTGTTTCTTGGTCCTTTTTTATGGATGTTATCAGTAGAATGTAATAGGGTTTTTTCTTTTGTTTTTCGGGAGTATTGGTTAAAAAACCTCCTATCGTTATTTCTTATGTAAGGCTCTTTCTAGCTCCTTGCTAGTTTTTTTTAATAAAGTTGTCGTTAAAAAAAATAATAATGATATCATATAAAGATATTGGCCTCCCCGTCGTTAGGTGACAATTGACCACCTATACTATGAGTTTCAAATATGTGCGTAGTAGTTACCTATCTGGCTAACCACAGAATTCGGGATTCGTCATCCCAATAAGGGCCTATTCACAATATTCGCGTATCACACACAAAAGTGATTACATGGTCCTGATGGATGGTGGGTGTGTACTTGTTGGCTGGCATAACATAAAAGGAGATCTTAGCACAGATTTGCCAGAATTAGAATTTATATCCAGGATAGCATACATTAGAAAAATACTTGTGTATCATTGCGTTTATATAGCTTGTATGTCCCCTTTCACGTGGTTTATGAAGTGTTTTATGAGATTTAAAATTGATGGCTTATGTGATACTCACTTAATCACAGTATAGGGAAATTGTGTCTGATAGCAAAAGTATATAAGTGAAAGTAACCGGGGCTTCGGATCACGCAACCTAGGGTGATATGTCAAGTCTTTTGTGTGATGGTTCATGTTAAAAATTCATAAGGTTAAGTTTATCTTTGAATTTATTAAAGAATTATACGAAATATGGATAATCGCTGTTCGGGCTTCATAATTAGAGGCCCATGTAGTATCTTCAAGTTTGAAGGAGCCAGAGGCATTAAATCGGAACCCAGCAACTCGTCAAAACAAAGAAACATTAATGAACCATCTTTCATATGAAATTTCCATTGTAACGTGATACGATATAAAGATTTATAAGTTTCTTCAAAAGTAGTCGATGATAAATTACGTTAAGTATATAACGCAAATAATGCTGTCGATTTATGATTAATAACGATAATGTGCGGCGTTTTAATAAATTGAGATTTAAAATATTAATATTATATTTTTTAATTTATATTAAAAAATTATTTATTTTATATTTTTAAGTTTGCAAAATTGGCAATATATACCCTTGGTTTATAAACTTTTACAACTTTAGTCCTTTATATATAAAGTATATATAATTTACCTTAACTTTGGAAACTTGGCATGAATAGCCCTGGAGTTATAACTTTTAATATAATTACCAAGAAATAGGCCTTGTAGATTAATATTTCCAAAAGTTAAATATATACCCCTTTGCAATAAAAATAATTTGCCAAAACACAAGTCCAAATTCATGCAAGCTTATTTTTTGGATTTTCAAAAGAGATTTGTAGGTTAAGTTTATTATAATAAGCTACAAATAAGTTAGGATAAAACAGCTTTTACGAGCTTATTAGTTATGAAAGGGTTTACCGAGCCTTAAAATCGAAAAAATGGGTTCATTTAGGTTTGAAAAATTAATACAACGTGTTTAAGCTTTTAGGACTTTGCTTGATTTAAAATGTTTTATAGAAATGATAAGTAAAAGCTTATAGGAATTTTGTGTGTGTGTGTAACAAACTTATTTTGAGATTAGTGCTTTGTATTGATTTCATGAAGAATGGTCTAATTAGCGGGTTTCTAGGGTTCGTTTGTTTTAGATATTGTAAGAACACGCTTGGTTGTTTGAGCTTAAAAGCTTTTTAACAAGGTTTAAGACCGCATGATCATATTGAGTTAACGTATTAAAAGATTAATAACTAATGAAATTTAAGCTTATTGATACTAAGAATTAGGCTTTACTTAACTTGAAGATGTGGTTCGATAATGGGGGTTTTTATGTTCGCACGCCTAGAAAATAACCTCGTGGCTCATTCTTTTTTATTTTTTGGCTTCACTTCTGGTCTTGTGGCTTATCTTGATCCTTTTTGGCTGTTATTAAGACTCCATTGTTGTTTATGTTTGAGTTTGAGGTATGAGATTGAATGGTAAAGGGTTCAGCTATTTATAGCCTTAATAATCCTTAGAGGCCAAGTTAGCAAGAGTAAGGACCAAGGTGTGATGACTAAGGGCTGTTAGGGATGACAAAGAAGAGCTAATGTGTGAGTGTTGAGAGCTAGAAGACTAGCTAAGCAAGATGTATGGGTTTTGGGGGTTCTACTATAATGGAGTGACAAGGTGGTGATGTAGTAAGCTTGGTGGCCAAAAGTTGAAAGGGAGGTGCTTGTAAGAAGCTTAGGGCTATAGTAGCTTAGTCATAGAGGTGCTAGGATACTTGGTTGGGTTTAAAATGGGTAGAAATTGAGGGAAAAGGGTATTGGGTTCATTTAGGGCTCGGTTTAGGGTTTAAGGTTTTAAAATGTGGATTAGGGTTAGGATTAAGGGTAGATTAAGGTTTAGGATTAGTGTTAGGATTGATATTAGGGCTTAGGATTAAGGTTTAGGGCTTAGTTTTTGGTTTAGAGTTTAGTTTTTGGTTGAAAGTGAAATTAGGGTTTCGTTTTTAGGGTTTAGGGTTTTAGATTAAGGTTTAGGATGAATTAGTGTTTAGGTTTAAGGTTTAAAAGTCATGCATTAAGTTTTTGTACCTTGTACTAAAGTGGTAGTAAGAAACTAGAATGAATTTGGAGGTAAAATAACCTAGTTTGACTTTCTTGCATTATTGACTTGTATATTGAGCTTTAGAAAGTTGTAACTTGATTTAGGAGGGAAAAGATATTCAAATGTTGTGTATTGACACTTGTACACATGCTTTAAAGACTTGTACATTCATTTTATATGTATACATTACATATAATTAGGGTTTTGATATAAATGTTACCGTTTAATGCTTGTTTTGAAATAACGATTTAAAAAGTACGTTAAATAGATAATGTGCTTGGTAAAAATGATATTAAGATATAGACTTGATATATTAGGATGTTTACATAATATAAACATAGATAGAGATGGCATTGGTAGAGGTTGCGTGAGCTCGTTTACTTTAGAGATGCAAGTTATGTTGCATAATGAGATAAAGCAAAAATTTCCCTGTAAAAAGGTGGTATATATATAATAGATGGATATTACAGTGCATCTAATTCAATAGATGGATATTTACATTGATGAAAATTGCGGGTTGTTATAGTCTCCCTCCCTTAAAAGAAATCTCATCCCGAGATTTAGTTGGATGCCGGAGTGGTGTTTGAAAACAGATGTGGATACTTGGCACGAATTTGATCTTCGCGTTCCCATGTAAATTCTGGTCCTCTTTTAGAGTTCCATCTTACTTTGATTATAGGAATACGACTTTGTTTCAGTTGCTTGACTTCTCGATCCATAATCTCCACTGGTTCTTCCACAAAGTTGAGTTTGTCATCAAGTCGAAGCTCTTTTATTGGAATAACAAGGGATTCGTCAGATAAGCATTTCTTTAGATTAGAAATGTGGAAAGTACTGTGGACATTACTAAGATCTTCAGGAAGCTCAAGTTTATATGCCACTGGACCGACTCTTTTAAGAATCTTAAATGGTCCAATGTACCGGGGATTAAGCTTTCCTCGCTTTCCAAAACGAATGACACCTTTACGAGGTGATACTTTCAACATAACACGATCTCCAACTTGAAATTCTAAAGGCTTTCGCCTTATATTGGCGTAACTTCTTTGCCGGTCTCTTGCAGCTTGCAAGCGTTGTCGAATTTGCACTATCTTTTCAGTGGTTTCATGGATTATTTCTGGTCCTGTAAGTTGAACATCTCCAACTTCGGCCCAGCAAATAGGTGATCTGCACTTTCAACCATAAAGTGCCTCGAATGGTGCTGCCTTGATATTGGCATGGTAACTATTATTGTAGGAGAATTCTACCAATGGTAAGTGTCTTTCCCATCTTTTTCCAAAATCTATAACACATGCTCGAAGCATGTCTTCGAGTGTTTGAATGGTCCTTTCACTTTGTCCATCGGTTTCGGGATGATATGCCGTACTCATGTCTAATTGAGTACCCAAAGCACTTTGTAATGATTGCCAAAATCTGGATGTGAAATGACTATCACGATCTGAAATGATAGATATTGGCACTCCATGCTGAGAGACTATTTCTTTAATGTATAACCTTGTAAGAGTTTCCATACTATCTGTCTCTCGGGTAGGGATGAAATGTGCGGATTTGGTAAGGTGATCGACAATGACCCAGATTGTGTCATGTCTGTTTGATGTTTTGGGCACTTTTATGATGAAATCCATTGTTATTCTCTCCCACTTCCACATAGGAGTCTCTGGTTGTACCAGTAAGCCAGATGACTTCTGACATTCTGCTTTAACTCTAGAGCATGTTAAACACTTACCAACATATTCAGTGATGTTTGCCTTCATATTAGGCCACCAATAGAGTTTTTTAAGATCCTAATACATCTTGTCAGAACCCGGGTGAATAGAATATTTTGATTTATGGGACTCATGCATGATCAAGTCTCTCAGATTACCAAAGAGTGGTAACCAGCTTCAGTTCTTAATACAACGAGTTCTATCAGGACGTATTTCAAATGCTTTATCCATTCCTCGTAAGTTTTCAGCCTTGATGTTTTCTTCTTTGAGTGCTTCGGTTTGAGCTTTAAGAATTTTCGAGGGTAAGTTTGGATGAATGGTCATAACTAATGATCTAACTCGGGTGGTTTGGTTAGTTCCTTATGGCTTAAGGCATCTGCTATGACATTTGCCTTTCCAGGATGGTAGCGAATTTCATAATCGTAATTTGCAAGCAATTCTAACCAACGGCGTTGTCTCATGTTCAACTCTTTCTGATCAAGGATATGCTGAAGACTTTTATGATCAGTGAACACAGTACATTTGGTGCCATTCAGATAGTGTCTCCAAATTTTAAGAGCAAACACAACTGCTCCTAATTTGAGATCATGAGTGGTATAGTTTTCTTCATTAGGCTTAAGTTGTCGGGATGCATATGCAATAACCTTCTCTCTTTGCATTAACACTGCTCCTAGACCTTGATTGGATGCATCACGGTAAACAACAAAATCGTCGTTTCCATTTGGTAATGCTAAGATTAGAGCTTCACAAAGCTTCTGTTTTAGTAATTGGAAAGCCGACTCTTGATCTTCGCCCCATATATACTTCTTGTTTTTCTGGGTTAATTCAGTCAAAGACTTTGCAATCTTCAAGAAATCTTTGATAAATCTCCGATAATAACTAGTAAGTCTTAAGAATTGATGTATTTCTGTGGGTGTAGTAGGAGATGCCCAATTCTTAACTACTTCAATCTTGGCGGGGTCAACATGAAGTCCTTGACTATCAATTAAGTGTCCAAGAAATTGCACGATACGAATCCAGAAATCACACTTGGAGAACTTGGCATATAATTTCTCCTTTTTGAGTAATTCCAAGATTATTCTCAGATGATTTGCGTGCTCTTCTTTGTTACGAGAGTAGATAAGAATATCATCGATAAACACTATTACAAATTTATCCATGTATGGTTTGCACACACGATTCATGAGATCCATGAGTACTGCAGGTGCGTTAGTTAAACCAAATGACATCACTTAAAATTCACAGTGTCTGTATCTTGTTCTGAAAGCAGTCTTGGGAATATCTTCATCCCTGACTCTCAGTTGATGATAACCTGATCTCAAGTCGATCTTTAAGTAAACACTCGAACCTTGAAGTTGGTTAAATAAGTCATCGATCCTGGGTAATGGGTAATGATTCTTTACGGTAAGTTTATTCAACTCCCGGTAATCGATACACATTCTGAAAGATCCGTCTTTCTTTTTAACAAATAAGACAGGAGCTCCCCAAGGTGAAGTACTTGGTCGAATAAAACCTCGGTCTGCCAACTCTTAAAGTTGGTTAGATAGTTCCTGCATTTCTAAAGGAGCTAATCTATAAGGTGCTCGGGCTACAGGTGTCGCTCCTGGAATTAGATCGATTTGAAATTCTACTTGACGAACAGGAGGAAGGCCAGGTAGATCTTCAGGTAACTTTCTGGGAATTCTCTAACTACCTGTATGTCTTCTAGTCGTTTCTCGTCCGACTTCTTTTCCATTAATTGGGCTACGAAAACTTGACATCCCCTGGATATATACCTTTCGGTTTTTATGCAGGATATTAAATTTAATCGGGTTTTACTTTGGTCACCTTGAATGATTAATGTTTCACCGTCGATGGGAATGTGGATGACTTTCTCGTCACAGATGATCCTAGCATGATACTTGGATAACCAATCCATACCAATGACGACGTCGAAACTACCGAGTTTAATTGGCATAAGATCAATTTTGAAAGGTTGGTTTAACAAGGTCAGGATTGCACCCTGAATAACGGTGTTTGTGCTTACTAAGTTTCCGTCAGCCATTTTGATATCGTAAAAGGTATCTATTTTAATGGGTGGAATATTTAGCTTAGAGGAAAGAGATATGGATACAAAGCTTTTATCGGCTCCAGAATCAAATAATACTCTAGCTAGTGTTGTTTCGAACGGAACTTACCGTGGATAAACGTTTTCGGGTTTTGATGAGCATTCCTATCCCTTAGCATGTAGGCTCTTCCCTGGGCATTGTTGTTGGTGGTCTTTCGGCACTGATTTGCATAATGCCATTTCTCTCCACAGGCATGACAAGTAACTGTCACTGGTAGCAGATTACTTCTAGTGGCTGGCCCTTTGTTTCTGTAGTTCTTAGTCAGATGGCCCACCTTGTTACAAGTATTACACTTAACAGTGCAAGGTCTTGTGTGATGCAGAGTGCATTTCTTACACAAGGGATGGTTTCTAGTATATCCATTATTTTCAGTTGGGGTGGCAGCATAAGCCCTGAAGGTTTCCTGTCTTCTGTTCTGTTGTGGTTGGTGATTATTGTAGCGGTTGTTGGTGTTGGTGTTACGGTAGTTGTTGTTATTATCGTTGCGGTAGTTGTTGTTGTTGAAAGTTCTTCTGTCGTCAAACTTTCGTTTGTGATCACTTGATACTTGCACTGGAGTGTGCTTTGTTACCTGATCCATTAGCCTCTGGGCTATGTTAATGGCTTCCTCTAGAGTTTGAGGTTTAGAGGCGGTAACATTCCCTTCAATACTTCGAGGCAATCCCCCGATGAAAACTTCCATCATTTTCTTAGAATCTGGCACCATAGTGGGACACAAGGTTGCCAATTCCTGGAATCTTCTCACATATGTCTTGAGATCATTCCCCTTCACAGTCAGATGGTAAAATTCGTCTTCCATCTTCTGGACCTCAGTTCGGGGACAATACTTCTTTATCAAAAGCTTCTTGAATTCAACCCAGGTAATCTTGTAAGCTTCTTCTATCCTAATAGGTTGGGCAAAAGAATTCCACCAAGATAGAGCTTCTTCAGTTAAAGTACCAGTAGCAAACTTCACCTTGTAGTCTTCAGTACAGTTGCTATGGGAAAACACTGATTCAGTTCTTTCAAACCAGCGGATGAGACCAATAGCGCCTTTCGTACCTTTGAAGTTGATAGGTTGGCAGCTCATGAACTCTTTGTAGCTACATTGTCTTGCTACAGGAGCTTCTCTTGGTCTGGTGGTATTATCAGTATTTGCCATGTTAGCGGCTTGTGCTTCCAGAGCTGTGGTAATACTATCAGCAACTAGTTTCTTGATGGCAGCCTGAGTCATGGCTGGTGCTTCAGATGTTGATGTCCTTTTGGGATGCATTCTATCAACATAAGATAACACGTAATAAGAATGATATCATAAGTCTTAAAATGATTAAAGTTCAAAAATAAACATTGTCACAATAGTGATATCGAAATCATAGATAATTCATATCAAATAAGGTAGCTATGATCTTATTTAGATAAATCATGGTATGTTTTCATAAGATGGAGACGGGAGGTGATACGATATAATAGATAAGTTGTTTTTAGGATGGATATATCAGTATTATAAAACAACAATGTATAACGGGATTGCCATTGTATTATATCACGAACAACTTGCCTTTGTAGTGTACATAGTCAAAATTTGACAAGTGTTGTTATTTATACCACATATCCCGTGGCTAGGTTAAAATCTATAACTAGTATCTAATCTAGTAGTTCGATGATCCTTTCTGGCTGTTCTTGATTACATAGATTGCATTCAGAAGACTTTCCTTGTCTGCTTGGTGATGGACTTGGATTTCTTCGATGATTTGTTCTAGATTAGCAATCCTGAAGTGAGCCAGAGCAATCTTGTTGTTATTTCCCATTTGCTTTCTTTGAAGTTTAGCAATTCGAGCATGAGCCTTTTGGAGTTCAGCTTCTAGATTGTCGAAATCTTGTTGTATAATCACCCGACCTTTTCCGAGACCTTCTATTTTGTCTTCTATGTGCTCAATGCGGTCGAGAGAGAGTTCATCCAGGTGATTCAGAATTTCCTCAATTTGCTCCTCGTGACGTTCCAGACTTGTCTTACGAGAGCTTTCTCCCATCTCAAATTCTTAAGGTAGGGCAGAAGTAGAGGAGAATGATTGGTTATGGCCTTGTTTCTTAGGTGACAATAATTCCTCCGAAAGAAAGAATTCTTGAGGATTAAACATTAGAGATAGCATTGTAGATGGAGGCACAATAGTTGGTAGTGGAATAGGTGATTCTTTAACATGTATGCAGTATGACATTTCATATAGGGGTCATCATGAAAAAGTGAAAGAGTTGGTGAAACTTTTGAACTACACCAAATGAGTTATTTGAAGAGCTAGAATAAGTTTTTCCTGGTGAAGTTGGGACATAGTCCGGGGAAGCCGGGATATAGTCCGGAAAGTTAGAGGAAAAAGCATCCTCAATCTCAGAAGTAGGATGGTCGGGAGAATGCATCACTCTGTTAACAACCCAGTAGTAAATAACGTAAGTTATTTATATAATAGTATAATAGTTATGTATCTTTACATACTAATCAGGAGATGTAGTGGCACGGAGGACTTTCTTGGATGGAAAAATAAAAGTAGTTGTAGTTAAGGTTTTACCTTGTTCTCTATAATCCACGTGGCTCTGGATTACCAATCTATAAACACCCCTATTTTTGATATATAGCAGCGGAAGCTAATCTGGGGTATTATTTCATAATACAACAGTCATAATCATAGAAAATGACTCGAAAGATACATTTTTAAAAGATAAGTTATCATTCATTGTTTCATCAGAGTTTTTACAAACAGAGGTCCCAAAATCTACATGAAAACATAAAGTTTTGAATTGAATAACAGGTTAGCCATTTCAAGTCAGTGCCTCTCTGTGCCATAGATGTTCTGTTTACCTAAGATATAAATGCTAAAAGTTCAACACAATGGTTGAGTGAAATTCAAGTCATCATAAGAGTGGGTTACGTTGTTATACACCCATAAGTGTAATAATTGCAATGAGTACAATTATTATGGAAAACAATATTATTGCGTCTAAGGTCATGACACTCTCAAGCTGGATAGTGAATATATCAATAATGATAAATAATGATAATGGCCCCGTGTAGGTAATTGTCATATACCTATGAGTTTTAAATATAGTGCGTTTAGTTATCTATCCGGCTAACACAAACATGATTCGTCAATCCCAATAAGCCTATTCACAATATTCATGTTCACTCGCAAGTGATTAATGGTCCATGATGGTAGAGGTCTTTTGACATAAAGGGACTTGGACAACAGATGCAATAATATATCAGGATAGCATACATTAGAATATTACTGTATTCTATGGTTTATTGCAATGTATATCCCTCTCCGTGGTTTTATGAAATAGAAGATTAAAAAGTGAGGCTTTGAACTCACCTTAACAGTATAGGGAAATTTGATTGATAGCAAAAGTATATCAAGTGAAACTAACGGCTTTGTCACGCAACCTGAGGTGATAGGTCAAGTCTTAGTGTGATAGTGTATGTTTCAAAAAATTCATAAGTTTAACTTATATCTTTGATTTATTATGGAAATATTGTATTGCTGTTCGGGCTATCATAATCCAGAGGCCATGTAGTATCGTTTGAGGAGCCAGGGGACCTTTAAACTAACACAGCAAACTCGTCAAAAACAAAAAACTCAATGAAACCTTTCTTATGATATTCCCATTAGTAATGTGATACGATAAGATTTAAGTTCTGCAAAACGTTAGTTGATTGATAATTTACGTTAATACTATAACAAAATAATCGTCGATTTACGATTATATAACGATAAATGTGTCGGTTTTATTTAAAATCGGTTTTATATTATTAATATATTATTTTTATAATGTATATAAAAATATTATGGTTTAGATTTTAATGTTTGAAAATTGGGACTATATATACCCCCCATTGGTTTATAAACTTTTGCAAGTTTAGTCCTTTATATATAAAGTATATATAATATAAACCTTTAACTTTAAAACTTGGAAAAATAGGTCCTTATAGTTATAACTTTAAGAATAATGACATTTTCAGCCCCTTTATTAATTATTTCAGAAAGTTATGACATATACCCCTATGCATGGAAATATTTGCAAAACAAGTCCAAAAAGGCATTGCAAGCATATTTTAAGAATTTCACACAATGATATTTTCAGGTTATTGCTCATATTAGATAAGCTAAAATAAAGATGTTCTACGTAAACAAAAGTTTAGAAAAAGGATTTGTTAGCTAGAAAATCAAAACGGGTCGTTTTAAGGTTTTAATCAAAAACACATGGGTTTGAGGATTCAAAGGTTAATAAAAAAAAAAAAAAAAAAAAAACTTCAAACAAGAGTTATATATGTTCTTAAGAGTATTATGACAATTATAATAACTTATTTATAAGCTTATGGAACAGATCTATTCTGAGCTTAGGGACTTCTCTTGACCTTCCTTGATCTGAGTTAGAACTCCATTTAAGAGTGTATGAGTTTTTGAGGTGTGGTTTGAAAGGGGTGTGGAGTTTGGCTTATATAGGGGTTCAAGACCCTTGTTGACCAAGTTTCTTGATGGCTAAGGTTAGGAGCTAAAGAGTGGTGACTAAGGGATGCTTTAAGGTGAGTATTGTAGGCTATGGAGGTAGATATGTAAGGTGGAAGGAGGTTGGAGGTGTTTATAAATGTTCGGCTAGAAAGGGGTGACAAGGAGGTGACTTGGCCAACTTGGTGGCCAAAGGAGGAGGTTGAGGTGCTTGTAAGCTGTGTGGTGACATAAGGGTGAGGTAATGGAGGTGATTGAGGTGCTAGGTTGGTTTAAAATGGGACAAAAAGGAAGAAAAAGGGTATCGGGTTCATTTAGGGCTTGGTTTAGGATTTTTGGTTTAAAATGTGAATTAGGGTTAGGATTAAGGGTAGATTAAGGTTTAGGATTAGTGTTACGATTGAGATTAGGGCTTAGGATTAAGGTTTAGGGTTTAGGATTAAGTTTTAGGGTTTAGTTTTAAGTTTTAGGGTTTAGTTTTAAGGTTTAGGGTTTTAAAATGAAATTAGGATTTTTAGGGTTTTGTTTAGGGTTTATGGTTTTAGATTAGGTTTTAGAATGAATTAGGGTTTACGTTTTGGGTTTAGAAGTTGTACATTGAGTATAATACCATGTATTAAAGAGGTGGGAAGAAACCAAAGTGATTTAGGAGGTAAAATGACCTAATTTAACTTTCTTGCATTATTGACTCGTACATTGAGCTTTAGAAAGTTGTAACTTGATTTAGGAGGGAAAAGATATTCAAATGTTGTGTATTGATACTTGTACACATGCTTTAAAGGCTTGTACATTTATTTTATATGTATACATTACATATAAATAGGGTTTTGATATAAACGTTAACGTTTAATGCTTGTTTTGATATAACGTTTTGAAAAGTACGTTAAGTGGATAATGTACTTGGTAAAATGATATTAAGATATAGAATTGACATATTAGGATGCTTACATGATATAAACATAGATAGAGATGGTATTGATAGAGGTTGCGTGAGCTCGTTTACTTTAGAGATGCAAGTTTCGTTGCATAATGAGATAAAGTAAAAATTTCCCTGTAAAAAGGTGGTATATATATAATAGATGGATATTACAGTGCATCTAATTCAATAGATGGATATTTATATTGATGAAAATTGCGGGTTGTTATAAAGACCCCCCTAAAAGGTGTTTTCGATCCTTGTCAAAAGACTTCTTGCGTTGCACCAGAGTTGTTTTTGTGTAAAATCTAGTTTTTAATTATGTGAAGCATAGTCTAAGTTAATGCGTCGACAACTTGTTATGAAATAATGTGGAAGTAGTCCTTGTGTTTTAAGGTAGTTCGTCATTTAAAACTATTATTTCCGCAAGGAGATTTGGATGCAAATAACATGTCATTTATAGTGAAGAAGGGTAACATTTTACTTGTAAGTTTTAACTATATAACAAATTGACTTATAAAAGACCGCTAGTAAACAAAATAAAACATTGAACTTAATATAACAAATCAAAACGTGGCCACAAAGCAAACTATCTAGTTTTATTCACTAAATAAGTATGTGAGATAGCAAAATCAAAGCCAACAAAACCATATGTATAATGCCTACAACCACAAAGCAAAACACAATCACATAAAAACACAATACCTTCTTTCCACCTCACTACCTTAACCCATCTCTCTTTAACAAAACACAATAATTTATAATGCTCTAGCATTATAAAACTTCTAATCTAACTCCAATATCAATGGTTTAATTTGACGCCACCACCACATCAATGTTGCCGCCGTCTCTTACCATTTACCTTCAAAAGTCAAAGCCAACAAAACCACCAGATCTGATCTCTCACTTGGATTTGTCTTTTGGAAATCAATACAAAATGGTATTTTGTTTTTACCCCTCTTATGTTTACTATAGTTTTTTGTAGCTAAGGTGTTGTTATGATATTTTTGTTTTTTATTTCAGATTTAGATGGCCGATGGTGTTTGGATCTTTATGGATTTGTATTGTTTTGAATTTTTAATGGCTTTTTTTATTGGGATTCAACGGTTATTGATAACCTTTAAAACTAGCATTTTTGTATATATAAATTATAATAAATATAATTAATATATAAGGATAATTTCAAGATTATAATTCAATTATAATATAGTATAGTAAGAATTCCAAGAGATTCAAATCAATTTCTTTTGACCAATGCAATATCAAAAATCCCCCGGGTCGTCTCCCAAACGAGGTGCGAATTGAAAATCGAGAACGTTCGTGATCGCGTTTTTGAATGGTTAAAGACTTTTGGAATTGGTTTTTCTAATTTCTATAATTAAAATGCAAAAACGATGAAAGAAAATCTAAAAACGAAAGCTAGAACGGATTTAAACCTAAAAACAAGAACCGAGTCCGAATCCCGTTCTTTAAAAAACGAAATTTTGCAAAAATAACCATACAAAAGCAAATTTAATTTTCCTAGGTGCTAAATGATAAAAGAAAATTTTCTAAAAAAAATTATATTTTTTTGACTTTTTAATAATTTTTAATGAATTAAAAACAGTTTTAAAGAAATTAAATGATAAAAAATACTAAACAATACGGGAAAAATCTGAAAAAATACAAAAAAGTAACTAAAAGTATGCTGGTTTTAAGAAAAATAAGAGTTTTGAAATTGGGCTTATAAATAAGCCAGAAATAAGCCAAAAAAGCTTATAGCTTAAAACTAGAAAAAGGCTATATAAATAAACCAAGTGGAAAATGGGTAGATAGCCCTATCTAGTGCCAATGGTTTAGTGTGTGAGAGTGTGGGACATTTGTGTGCTAAAGGGGAGGTCCAGGGTTCGAATCATTGGCCTCCCTTTTTGCAAAACTATTTTTTTATTTTCTTTTTGCAAAATTATAAAACAGATAAAAGTAGACAACTTTAAAAAAATGGCTTATTACAAAAACTCAAAAATAAGCTCAGAATGAGCTTAAATAAGCTGGCAGATATGAATTTTTACACTAAGCTAAAAATGCTAAACTGGTTAAGCAATTTTTAAGCAAATAAGCTAGTGAAAATCACAAATAAGCACAAATAGTCAATTACTAATACCTAAGAAACAAGTCTAAGCTAGAGTAAGCAAATGAAAATAGAAAGATAAGCTAAAACAAGCAAATAAGCAAATTGCAAAAAACTAGCAGGTAACAGCCTAGGTACCACTTTTGGGGCATATTTTTTAGCACCTTAGAGGGAACCTTATGGCTTAAGGCTTATACTAGCTTAAAGCTCAACTTATGGGCTTTCTAAAACTGCAAAGAAAAGAGCCTTTAAAAAACAAATAAGCACTAAAAGGGGCTAATGAAAAGGGCAGTGCACAATTAGCATATGCTGATTTGGTTTTTCTTAACAAACAACTAGGCAAAAGCAGCCTCAAAATAAGCTAGTGAATAAGCCCCAATTTGAAATACAAGTTAAAACAGATTGAAAACACAAACAAGTGAGCTTGTGCACAAATTTTCAAGCTCTAAAAACAACTTTAAATATCTGCAATTTGAAAATGAAATAGACAATTTTATGCTAAAAGATACTTAACCAAAAATTATTGACAGTTTTTGATGAAACAAAAGAAAACTAATAGACAACTATCCTAATGCATTTTAACTTTAAAAACAACACATAAACAACACTTAAAACCTGGATTAAAAGGCTGAATCAAATAGCACTTTGAATCAATACTGTCACCACAGATTCAAAGGCCTTTTAAGAAAAACCTTAAAAGAAACTTTAAGACCTTAAAATCTTTAAAAACAGATAAAAATGACTTAAAAACAACTTGCCAAAAGTGGCCAAGTGACCCAAAGGTTTTCAAAACTTGTTTTGACCCTTTTTAACCCACTATGCCAAATAGTCCTTTAACTTTTTAAAACCAAGTTTTAAACTAATTAATACTGATTTAAGCAAAAGCTTTTGAGCACAGATGGTGAACAAGCTAAGATAAGCAAAAATAAAGAGATTACAAGCAAAGATAAGCACTTAAGATAAGCAATAGAAATAAGCAGTTAAAGCATATAAATGACAGATTTAAAGCAAACTTAAATTAAATGACTACTAAGCAATAAAAAGGCACACATAAGCATAAAGAAACATAAATAAGCACAAGCAAAAAAAAACATAAATAAGCACAAATTAAGCAAATGAACAGTAAATGCAAAAATTTGAAAAAAGAGAAACTTACAAAGGTCCTTAGCTTATGGCAATGAAATAAGCTCTCAAAAGCTTAAAAACCTTTCCTATGTGCTTCCCATAAAGCTCTAAACCATGGCCATCCAAGATTTACCATGCTCCATGAGTGATTTAACAGATTTTAGATTTTTTTTTGGATTTTTGATTTTTTTAACAGAAAATAAAACAAACTTTTATATAATCTTTTAATGACTTAAAAGGCTTATACAAGAGCTTAACACTGTATTTAAATGACAATATATGTAAATGACAAGTATTTAAAGGAAATCACTTAAAATTGCATTAACTAAAAAAAGATTACAAAGCTTAAATTTAAATGACAATTAATTTAAATGACAATGTATTAAAAAGACAGTAATTAAAATGGTACAAACTTTGGTTAATACAAGTTAATGGACTTAACACAAAAATTCGACAAAGGGTAAATGAAATACAAACTACCTATTTATACTAAGGGGTCTTCAAACTTGTGTTTCTTTGCTGAGAGACTTCAAAGGAGTGTGCTTGTTGTGTGAGTATAAGTCCAAAGTCAATCTTGGCTATTAAATTTTCTTGGTGCCCAATCCCTTTGATCACAAACCTTAATTTCATCAGCCAATGGACTAGTTTAGAATTGCCAGCATGTGTTTGGAGGTTTGTGAGGTGGGGTGAGGAAAATGACAGGTTTGTTGTGGGGTTAGTTTTGGGGAAGATAAACAGTAAAAATGGGCGGACAATTTGTTTTATAAAGGTGCAGGGTATGAGTTTGGTGTATTGGCAAATTAAGTCCCCCACTTTGTATGTTGTAATTGCAATTTCAGTCCAAGCGGTGATAAACTTTTTATGGTTTGGCAATAATGACCCTTGAGGGTGTATGGTTTTATTACACCAACAGTCCCTATGGACTAACAAATGTTTGGTGTTAAAGGGTTTTAGGGGTTAACAGCAGTTAAGGGGATGATGGGCTATTTTGTATATTTTGGGCCGGATTGATAATAAAAGGAATTGGTCCCATTTGTTGGTTTTGGTCTTCATATGTATGCTTAATGAGCTGCCCCGACCCATTAGATGGGTACGGGTGGGCCCATTTAGTGTTTCTTCGGTTACGACTTCGGCTTAGACCGTTGAATTTTCCGAGGTTGACTTTGACTTGACTTGGTTGACTTTTTGACTTTGACTTTGGCTTGTCCACGCTTTTCAATTCCGTGATCGGTTTTGTTGTTTTTGACTTTGACCTTGGCTTGGTACGTTTTTGGTCATTTAAGTCCGGTTTTAATGGAAAGTGGTATGTGTAATTAAGCACATACCAATTATGTTGCTTGGGTTTTTTTATTTTAGATTTAGAGGCCTATGTAAGTGGGAGGTTTATCGACTTTTTGCAACCTCCATTTCTGCATCAAAAAATATTATTGTCGTTCAAAACAAATCTCAGCGTGTGTAGTTGCGCCAATGATATATTCTGAGGCCGACATATGAATTGTTATGGTTCTTGAGAGAGATTTTGCCATACATATGTTTTAATGCAAAATAGGATCCTTGTGAGTCGTGCTTCTAGATACGAAACTTGCCTTAGCAAAATCCTATGAGAATGATAATGAAATTAAGAAATAACAGATAAACTCATGTGTTGATTTGGAAATTTAAGAATAGTTTACATAATCTAAAATGCATATTTTGTTAATTGCTGGTAACGTCCAAGGCAAAGGCTTCCAGATACGAAACTCACCTGAGCAAAATCCCATAAGAATCAGAATGAAATCAAGAAATAACAAATAAACTCATGTGTTGATTCAAAAATTTAAGAATAGTTTACATAATCTGAAATGCATATTTTGTTAATTGCTGGTAACGTCCAAGGCAAGGGCATCACCTGCAGGATGATTTGAAAAACTTGCTTTCATGTTCTTTTTCTTCTTCTTCCTTGCAACTCTCCTTTTGTTTGGAACAGAACCCATGCTTGTTTCTGTCTAAAGGCTAAAAGTTAGAGAAAATAGATGATGCTGATCAGGCTAAACAATACAATAATTTATAGAACTCTAATGTCTCTTCACATTTCTGTAACTCCTAGAACTTTTGATGTACTCTTTGTAACTGCTTATTGAATGGCAGTAGACTCCATCAGTTGGAGCCTTAATTAGCTGCTATGTAACTAATCATTCAATGGCAGTAGAGTCCATGAGCATGTAACTGCGAAACCGCCTATTCGATGCAACTTCTTGTGCATTCATGCTTCTTGTAACTGACGGGGGTTATTGAAGGGAGATGGTGTTTTCAAATAAAATTCTTTTGTGTCGAGTCATTAATACAACCACATTAAATCTTTCAAACTCAATCTTATATATTATAAGATAAGATAATACATTAATTTTATCCTAACTACTATCAAAAGGTTAACTAACAAGTATATCATTCTATAAAGTTGAAGTTGGATAGCAAAAAAGTATCCGTCATATAATGAAACAAAAGATCTATATAACCAATATATCCAAGGAAGTGAGTCAAAAATATTAATTTAGTATTTTTTAACACAAAAAGCCTTTCATCCCAATGTTACTAACGTATAGTGGTAAAACAATAATGATTAAGGAATCAGTAACATGCTTTCCTCTGTTAATGAAACCTAAAATAAACTTTAACATAAATTAATCTGGCATTGTGATAACTTAGCTAAGAAGTTAAACTCTCTAATTTGATCCTTGTGTTGTCAATATACATTTGTCAACTTATAGATAATATGCATATTTTGTAGAAATTTATTTCAATTATGGGTTTAGTTATGGGACTAGAGATACGGAGTGTACTCCCATAGGTCATTGAACACCCTGAATATGATAGTGGTAAAATGGAATTGAAGTCGCTGATGAAGTTTAGTGAGTTAACTCTTCAGTGAGTGCAAATCTAGACTAAATGGTATTCATTAGTCTGATGGCTTCAGCTTTGTACTCCCTGAGTGGCAAGCTGAAAGATACCATCAGGAAGTAATCCATCAGAGGACTCATCCTCAGTGGGTTAACTCATCAGTGGGTCTCTTTAGTTTGAACCTTCAGCGGGTATGCTCCTCAGTAGGCTAGCTGATAAAGTTCAGGACACTGAAGGAATAACTCGCTCGGATGAATTCAATTAACTTGTAACAACTTTGACCTATTCAAATGGCAAGTTATAATCATATTTAATGACCATGTTTAAATTGGTCAAACAACCACTAATTCCTACAATTATGAAAGATAATTATGAAAGAGATTATATCTCCTATAATCTCTCATAATTCTATTGAATAGGTTTTGAGTATATCTCCTATAAATAGAGGATTACAACTGCATGAGAAGAGATACAAAAAACATAAACACCTAAAAGTGAAGGGTTCTTGATTTGTTCCTAAAACAAGAACAAGTACTTGTTTTTATCATAAGGAGGTATTCGTGTAACCCATGCATAGGGTTAAATAATCTTCTTTGGAAAGTGATTACACGGCTTCAAGTGATATCCGGTAACCTTAATTGGTAATTAGCTAGGCATTGATTATCTTCACCCTGATCTGGGCCTACCACAACCAACAATCAAAGAAGATTATTTTGTGATAATCAATGGCTGCTGCTGCTATGAAACATATGGATTTAAACTTTGCCAAGCTTGACAAGTTTGAAGGGATAGACTTTAAGAGATGGCAGAAGAAGATGCCCTTCTTGCTTTCCAGCATGAGTGTGGTGTATGTGCTTACTACTCCTATTCCTAAAAATGGTAAGAATGCTACCGTGGATCAAACTAGGAGGAGGGCCAAATGGAACAATGATGACTATGTTTGAAGAGTTTTAATCCTAAATTGTATGTCTGATCCTTTATTTGATATTTATCAAAATGTTGAATCTTCCAAAGAATTATATGATTCCTTGGAAGCCAAATATATGACTGGGGATGCATCAAGTAAGATTTTCCTTGTTAGTAATTTCACTGATTACAAAATGACTGATTCAAGACCAGTTATGGAATAATACAATGAACTTCTTGGTATACTTGGAAGATTTACATAACACAAAATGAACATGGATGAGACAATTCAAGTCTCTTGTATCATCGATAAACTCCATCCTTCTTGGAAAGATTTCTAACACACCTTGAAACATCAAAAGGAGGAGTTAACTCTTGTTGAGTTGGGCAGTCATTTGTGCATTGAGGATTCCATCAGAGTACAGGATAATGACAAGCCAAAGAGCAACAATGTTGCTGGTCCTTCGGTTGTCAATATGATAGAGCATAACAACTCCTTCAGGTACAATGACAACAAAGGTAAATGTAAACATCACCAAAGCTGATCCTAACAAAAAACCTAAAGTGACTTGTTGGAAGTGTGGGAAACCTGGACACTTGAAAAAGGATTGCAAAGGTGGAAATTTTGGCAACAAAGCCAATGGTTTACGCACACCTGGTTCAATGGATGGTTCTACCAACTTACTGAAAGGTCAGAATATGTTTAATAAATCTCTTCAGGATTATTATGTTACATATGTATTTGAGGCTTATTTTGTATATGATGATGATGTTGCATGGTGGGTTGACCTAGGAGTAACAGTTCATGTATGTAAAGATAGATGCTGGTTCAAGACCTATGAGTCACTGAATGATGGATTTATTCTTCATATGGGAAATGAGTCAACAACCCTGGTGCATGAACGTGGTTGTGTAGATCTTAGATTTAGTTCTGGAAATATTGTTTCCTTGTTTAATGTTTTGCGTGTTCATAATATAAGAAAGAATTTGGTTTTTAGTAGTGTTTAGAACAATTTTGCTTATAAACAAGTGATTGAATCTAATAAATTTGTTTTATCCAAACATGGTGTGTTTATTGGTTTTGGTTATGTGGAAACTAGAAGGAGGGTTGAATAGTTTTTACCGTTTTAAAATTAAAACTTAGATTGTCAACTTATGTGAATTCAGGAGATATACACAAGTGTATATGATAGAGATGCAATAAGTAAATAAACAATCTACGAAATATGAACAAGTACATATAAGAAAGATCAAACCGATGACACAATGATTTATAGTGGTTCTGCTACGAAGCTCCTCTTCGCCCTACTCCACTCCCCAAGT